>PVJO010017741.1:0-38451 GCA_004026905.1 Hystrix cristata | reverse complement strand
CAAGAGGCCGGAAAGGATTCAGCAGAGCTTTCAGACAAACAGGGCCCTGTCAACACCTCGTCTTCCACCTTCTAGCTTCCAATACTGTGGTGTAATAAACTGACAGTACTTAGGGTTAGTACAGCAGCCCTTGGAAATTAACCTTCCTCCTTATTTTGTCAACAGTCCCTCGGGGGGCCTAACTACAGACCACCCGGGGCCGGACAACAAAGGACAAGCTCCTTCTGCTCAGGGTGGGAGAATCACTGTGTTTTGCAGACTCATTTCCATCCAAAGGCACCATTTTTCTCTATGCTAATGACACTTGTCTGTTATATTACATCAAGACTATATCTTTGTTGTTATTGTAGAGCAACATCATCCAGCACACCACTAACCACCAAAACTATGTGACTTTTTAGTATCAAACTTAAATTCAACTTAATTCAAACTATTAAATAAAAAGCTCAGTTCCTTTAGACACTTTGGCCTCATGTCAAGTGCTTAGTAGCTGTGTATATCTAGCAGTGACCTTGCTGGGCAACTCTGCTGTAGCCCGCGTCCGTTATTACAGAAAGTTCTGTTGGACAGCAAGCACGAGGTGTTCCAGTCAGACGAGTGCTCAGAGAGGAGCAGCGTGTGTCCTACAGGAAAATGAAAGAGAAAGAAGTGAAATGAAAACACAAAAGAAGCCAACTTACAGTGAACCCTAAAACTGTACTTTCGTAATTCTGGGACGCTATAATCTTGAATATTTTAGGGATGAGAGAACGAATTTCAGTGCCCACGGTACTGAGCGAGGTACAGAGGCACAGCAAATCGAGAGCTGGGCTGAGCAAATGCTAAATAAGTCAGTGTTTGCTGTCTACATTATGGTCCTAGTACAAATCTAACCAAGTCTGGGGAACAATTTAGGATCATTTAAAGTCATTAGGTTCATTAGATCTGACTCAAGCAAGGCAAAACAAACAACGCTCCTGGACTGATTTGGAAGCGATTTTTCCACTGCCTGGTAAATCAAAGCTAAATCTTCTGATATACATACATAAATATATATATGTTTGGCTTGGCTGTCTTCATCCTCACTTCTGCGTTTTTTCCAATGTTTGTCCCACTGTTTTCTGGCCCCTGAGCATTCACCATTCAGGGCTGCAGGCCTGTTAAGTACCGAGAGTGAAGTTGGTACTTTGCCTCCGGTCTGGTGTTTGGTGGCGCAGACTCTGTATTCGAAGTCTAGTGGCCCCCATCCTCTCCGGGGACATCATCAGCCCTGGAATGTACCTAGCAGTTTGACATGACAACCAGCATTTTCCTCACCCCTTCATTTTTCATAATGGAGTTTTGATATTCTTTCCAAGCCTTTGGGTCAGGGTAACATTAGGTTTGCTCCGTTGACCTCTAGCAGCAGTCTTTTTTGTGCGGGCCACAGAGAAGGAGACTAAAGTTCCCCTTTATTGTGGTTGGAGGGTTCACCAAGGGACAGTGGTGGGAATGTGCCCCGAGTCGTCCAGTCATAGGGAACAAAGTAATGCTATACAGATGGAGGTGACAACAAAAATATTCTTGACCGATTGCTTGGCTTAGACAAATCAACATATTCTTCTATGAAAAAAACCAAGAGAGACGCTGTATATTTTCAATTAGTTGCTGGAAAAGACCTTATCCTGACTTCTAAGGAGGTAAGAGCGCTATACTGAGCTTTATTGTCAACAGTGATTTGGGCATTTATTTCTTTGGCATCACCAGAAAAATGCTGGGTCAGTTCTGTGGCAGGCACTGTTGGGGTTTGTTCAGTGTGAGCTTGGCAGCTTGGTGGGCTGTGTGAGCAAAGAGCAGGCCCGGAACGCCGGCTGGGACTCTGCTTCCGGCCGGGGCCCTTCTTGGGGAGACAGGTGAGCAGGATGCCAGAAATCTGCTGCTGTAAATGGGCAGATGGCGTCAACTAAGAATAAAGATGAGTAGAAGAAGCAAGCAGTCAAACAGGAGAACATTTTCTACATTGAGGGCAGAGAGGTTGGACCCCAATTCCCCCCTGTACATAAGACATATGGGCACGTCTCATTTTAAGAAATCCAAAAAACAAAAACCTAACCCAAAAGATTCAGAGTATCTTTAGAATGACTAGTATGAAAAAACTTTCCAAATCACGAAAGCGTGTGTAGATAGGATTTCTTTGAATAATGAGATTTAGTAGAAATTTCTGTTCTGGTTTTATGCAAATTGACTTTTTCTTCCTTCACCTAGGTTCTGGATGCCTTATTAGTCATGCCTACTTGTTTTCAATGGGCTGCCTTTTCTCCTATATTAGGGCACTTAAGTTATAGATAATTCTCAGTTTTTATTTCCAAATTCATAACTTGAAGCTAGACCTCTCTCTTGGACTTCAGAGCCGTATGTCCAGCCGGCTGCAAAGACCGTCCTCATGGTTACCCCGTGGGGGTCTCTGACCTCACACTGCCCACTGCTGTTCTTCGGCCCCCAATCTGCTCTGTCAACAGTCTTCCCCATGCCAGTGCTTGGTCATTCTAGCATTTTAGTTGCTGAAGTGCAAGAACATTGGAGTTGAACTTAATTTCTGCCCCCCATCCCGCATCTACCCAAGTGAGGAAACTCTTCTTGAAAATATCTCTAGGACCAGTCCACTTCGTACCTCTCCCGTTGTCACCATTTGCCAGCACATTGCTTGTCATGGTTACTGCAGTGGCCTCCTAGTGGTCCCTCTGTGTCCATACTTGCCCGCTACAGTTCCTTGACCTCGTGGAATATGGAGAGCCGCTGTGGAGCTTAGAGTAGAGGGGTGACAGGATCTGATTTAGGCTTTAAAACAATCTCCTTTCTCAGATATCACTCACTCATGCGATAAAACGACCACAGATAGCTGACTTGAAGGTACAAGCAAAGCCAGGTGTGATGGCACACACCCAGACACCGGAAAGTGGAGGCGTGACAATTGCAGCTTCAAAGCCGGCAGTTTAGTGAGACCTTGTCTCAAAATAAAAAATAAAAAGGGTGCTCGCTTGGGCAGCACATATACTAAAAAATAAAAAGGGTTGGGGATGTAGCTCAGCATAGAGCACTTGTCTGGCATGCGAGAGGCCCTTACCACATACACGTCAATTATCTAACAAACATCTATTTATCTATCATGTATCTATCTATCATCTATCACCTATTTATCCATCTATCATCTATCTACCATCTATCATATATCATCTATCTATCTATCTCTATCATTTATCTATTCTCTATCATCTATCTATATTCTATTTATCTATTATCCATCTATCATCTGTCTATTCTCTATCTATCTGTTCTCTATCATCTATTATCTATCCATCTTCTATCTATTTGCTAACCCTCATGTCAGGATTCTCAGTGTCCTCCCCCTTATCAACTTTTAGAGTCCTTTCCCCCGTAATATACATCTCACCCATCCAGCATGTTCATCTCTCCTCCTCCACCCCTGCAGGATGTCACCTGTGTGAGGAAAGATATTTTGTCTGTTCGCGGATATATTCCGAGAATTTGAATTACAGACGGGGTTCTGTAGGCATTCAGTAAATGAATCATTGTTGAACAATGAAAACCAGTTTTTGTTGTAAGCCGCTCAGAATATTCCAACCTGTTCAGCGAGGTCTGTGTGCTTCTCCTCTGCTCTTGGGCACCTTCTTGACCAGGTCTCCTGGCTGCTGCAGTCAGGGTGAGATGACACGAAGACTTTGGGACACTTCTGCCACAGGGACAGTGTTCTCTCAGGGATTTAACTGACTTCCTCGTGCTTAGTAATGGAGACTGTTTCGCCCTCTTCTGGCTTTTGCTTCCTGTAACCAAGATGGAGGGAGGATGGCAGCAAGGCCCTGTCCCCTGGCTCTCCACCTCCAGCCCAGGGCACTTGCTGTGGCTTCTGACGGCCTGAGGAACGGGAAGAAGGAAGCAGAGGGCGGCACAGGGTCGGAGCCTGGTGTTTGTACTGTGCAGCTTCAGCATTCGCGAGATGCAGCTGATGTAAACTCAGCCTCTCCTTTGGGATGCATTACATGCGTTTCCAGGAAACTCCCCACTGGGAAACTCCAGCGAGCAGTCCTGTGATGTGGGACGTGGTGACAGGTTGCCAAACCCAGTCCCAGGGCCTCTGAACTTCCAGCCCACAAGACCGTCTCTGGTGACGCTGCAGAGCAAGGTCTCTGTGGAGATGGCTGCAGCCTGGCTGGTGCACACCCAGGGACCCGGGGCTGGCGGAGCCTCGCCTGTGTCATGAGCTGTGTTGAGGCGCGGTGCTGCCCACCTCCTGCCAAGGTGGCTTCTCACAGCTACAGCCTCTCCCCTTTCACCCTCCAGTTTACAGGCTTCTAGTCATTGAATAGACCCCTGCACCTCTCGCTAGGTCTCAAAATGGGGGATCAAAAACCCCTGTCCTTCCCATTTCTGGGAGAGATGAGAAGGGAGGAGGGGAGGAAATGCAGAGTGTAATTACAGCCTCTCCAGAGAAATTCTTGCTCTTAATCTTTGCAGCTCAACCCTGCTGTCCTCTCGAGGCTGGTGGTGGGCTGGGGATTGATGGATGGGTTTCCTGTACCCTCTTTGCAAGGCCTGGGGGAGCATTTGAGAGAGATCAAACAGAAGCAGAAGGTGCTGTATTTTAGCTTCCCCTTCCCACTGTAAAACATTGCAATAAGGGAGGAAGCTGGGGCTGTCAGGATGCCTGCAATTCTTCCTGCTTTCACAGGCTCCTTCTGGGCCCAGAGCCCTCCTGTGGCTGCTCCTGTCTCCTTTCAGATCTCAGCTTGGAGGCCGCTCCCCACAGAGGCCTGTTTGGCCTACCCAGCCGAAAGCAGGACCCTGTTATACTCTCTTATACCTTCTCGGCACCCTTTTCTTTTCCTTCAGACATGGTCGCAATTTGTCATCATCTAGAGTCACATTGTCTTAGTCACTAAGGCACAATACTTGACACCACAACTTAAAAAAGGAGAATTTATTTTGGCTCAGTTTGTCAAAGTTTCAGTCCACAGTTGCCTGGCTCCGAGGCAGGGTGGCCTGGCAGAGGGGCATTGCAGAGGAGAAACAGTCCATGGTGGTGGGAAGCAGCGAGAAGTCAAGGGAGGAGGAGGGCAACAGACCCTTCCGGGCCACTTCCCCAGTGACCCACCTCCTCTGACCAGTCTTTGCCTCCCAATATCACATTCAGCTGTAAACTCATCAGTGGGCTAATTACTGGACGGGTATCACACCCCGTGACCCAATCACCTTCTGAAAGCCCCACCTAAGAGTGTATGAGGCTTTGGGGGACATCCAGATATAAACCATAACACATGTGTTGCTTAACGATGGGGACACATTCGTCCTGAGAATGTCACTGGATGGCTCTTGTCATTGTGCAAACATTACCGAGTATATTAACACAAACCTGCGTGATGTAGTTGACACATCCCTGCTCCAAGGGCCATGATGAACCAAAGAAAACAAACTAACATCAAACAAAGACAAAATGATGCTGTTAAGAGACGCTGTAAACATGAGATGTATGGGGGTTGCTGTTTGCATTACCTGGCAGATTCTTAAACAGCAAATTTGTAGAAGTAGAAAGAGGACGCTGTAAAATAATGATACAAGTACAGCATAATTCATGTGTGAGCCAGCACCACAGTAGTCCCTTACCACCATCACATATTACATGTGGTCCTCAGTGTGCATACTGTGTTCTCATGCCTGGTGGTGCGGTGGGTTTGTTCACATCCTCAGCCCCATGACGCCTGCGGGATGCGCTGTGTCCTGCCCTTGCGAAGGCTCTGACACTATGAGGTGACAGGCATTTTTCACCTCTAGTGTAATCTTATGGAGCCACAGTCACAGATGTGGCCCACTGATGACCAAAAGGCGGTGATGTAGTGCGTGATTGCACGTACTTGTGATTAATTTTTGCTTTTCATGAAGATTTGGCTGCAGGATGACAGCGACTCTGTCCGTGTGGCTCTTAGGAGTTCAGAGAAGCCAGGGGACACTGTAGGACAGTCTAGGGCCCAGAGCAGGGGCCACACCGCCTGGCGTGAACTCTGTTGCTTACTCGCCGTGTGCTCTCAGGAAAGTCCTCAGCTTCCTGTATTGTAATATTGGATAACAATAGCACCAATTATTGTCATATAAATTAATACAAAATGTTTACTAGTGTACTTGGCATGTAGTAAGCACTATTTCTTTGTTTGTTTTGAGACAAGGTCTTGCTAGGTAGTTTAGGCTGGGCTCGAGCTGACTCGGGGTGATCCTCCTGCCTTGGCTGGCATTACAGGCATGTACCCCACATCTGGCGCAGTAAGTACTACTTTCAAAGTGTTTGCTCTTACTATTGACTACGTAAGTGAAGTGTTGTCTGTGTAGTAAGTGAAGCATTTTAGGGGAATGTTCAATTAACGAAAAGTTATATTTTTCCACAGTCTGGGGATGTCTCACCCGTATAGTGTGTCTCAGGAAATGGGACGCCAACCCTACTACCCAGAGCTCAGAGGTGCCCCCAATTCTTGCATGACACACATCTGGGGAGGAGAACATCTGGAAGACTGTGTAATTTAGGGCCTCCAGCCTGAGCTTTGGAGGCAGACAGATCAGGATAAAATCTTGCCTCTTTTACTTATAAACTCAGCGATGCTTGAGAGTCATTCAAGTTCTCTAAGGCTCAGTTCCCTTTTAATTAAAATGGGGGTTGTTGTGAAGACTACATGGCTTTTGGGAACAAGATGGTAAGTGTTTGGCACATCAAAAACACTCAGAAATGTAGCTATTATTATTGGTGGCAGTAGCCAAAGTCACAGAAACACAAGGCACCTGAAAGTTCTTAGAAATCACACATAGTGTCTTTTTTTCCCAATTGATGTTGTAGCTAGCATGCTGCTGTTGAATGTAATGCCAATATAAGAAAAATCAAGCCAAAAAAAAACACCTCAGTATAAAATTAATTAAATATATATTTCAATTCCCTGTTTATCTCAGGCTATATTTACTGCAAATAATTTCTAGTATGTAACATAAATCAAACTGCAGATGTGAGGAATTGTTTGACTCCCAGTAATCCTGGATTTACAGGCGCAGGAAGGAGTCTCCCAGCAAGGCCCGTTGAGCTCTCAGCCCGATGGTGACTTGTAAATCAAAGGCGCTGGTGTCATTTCAACCAAACGCCGCTACTAGAATCTCTCTCTCATCACGCAAATAAATCTCTCAGCTTTAAATCTGCAAAACATTCGTATAAAATTCCCAGTGTCTGGCTTACTGGAAAAAATATGTTTGGATTACGTATTTCAGAAATGCAGATTTTTAGTTTGATTTGTGATATGATGGATGAGAAAACTCGATTTTCATTTAGAAATTCCTCCATCCGCATTTTGTGTCTTTGACTAAATGGTGTGCCCAGTCACTTTAAGTGGCGGAGGAGAAGAGGTGGAACAAAATTGATGAAGACGTCTCAGCTACATCTCAATTCAGAATACAGAGACCGAGCCCCAGACATTGCACTCAACACCTCTCTCATTTTTGTACAATTCTTCCTCTGTGCAAAATACTCTCTATATTCTATGCAATGGTATTTTCTCAGTTTCCCAAGGAAGCTAAATAATGAAGATAGAGTTTAGTTTTTTTTTTTTTTTTTTTTAACCTGGTTTGTTTCGTGGATGTTTAAACAATGCATTCAACAGGACTCCAAACCTGCAGTCGCTAGTTTGCTCATGACAGGCACGTCTCTGCTGCTGATTGGGAGCTCGGGGTGATTCTATTTCCTTTGGTTTCCCAGGCTGCAGGTCTAACCTGTGGGCCACGGGATGTCAGAGAAATCGTGTTCCAAATGTCACAGGACCCCGTGGCCTTAAGCACAGCGAGCCTTGGTTCGCCTCACAACTCTGCCTTTGTTTCCTGTGTGACGTTCTCTTTCTGTTAGGGGGCTCAGGCTGCTGTTTGCTGTCTCCCAGAGCTTAGGCGACAGGGCACGTGGGAGAGAAAGGGGCTTTTTCTTGGAATCTCTCAGTATAGCAAGATACTTAATCAGGGCGTTGGGAAGAAGGATCAAGCCCCGCAGTCACTCTCGTCTCCTGGAAAGCCTTTTTCTTTCCCTTCCCTCCCCTGCTCTTCCCTTCTCTCCCCTCCCCTTCCCTTTCCGTATCTGATCTTTTGTTTTCTCCTCTCTTCTCCCTCCCTCCTTGCCTGCCTTTCATCCTCTCCT
This sequence comes from Hystrix cristata, assembly GCA_004026905.1. Taxonomy (NCBI): domain Eukaryota; kingdom Metazoa; phylum Chordata; class Mammalia; order Rodentia; family Hystricidae; genus Hystrix; species Hystrix cristata. The sequence goes on along the minus strand of PVJO010017741.1, from coordinate 30,269 downwards.
TATTTTTGCAGGATTGGGGATCGAACCCAGGTTGTTTGCACTGAGCGACATCACCAGTCCCTCTGCCCCTTTTAAATTTTGAGACAGCCTCTTGCCAAGTTGCTAAGTTGCTCAGGCTGGCTGGCAACCCTTTGTGAACACCTTTGCTTCTAAGCCTTCTTCCCTTCACCCCAAAACTTTTCTTCTTCTGTTACTGCACCAGGTTCTGCAGCCCCAGGACTTTTAAACCAGCAGAGAGGGACTAGGTTCCCCGCAGGCCTCGACTGGATTAAACGTGTGTGCGCCGCGCTCCACATTAATGATGTTACTGGAATTGGTGTGCCAGCACCACTCCCTGGGGTGGGCGTCTCCTGGATAAAGGTGCAATGGAAATGTAATTTACAGTTTAAACTTACCATATCTCATTGTGGTTTTAATTCGCATTTCTCTATGGCTGTTGCTGTTGAAAATTTTTCTATGTACTTATTTGCCACGTGTACATCTCCTTTGTATGTCACTTCTGTGTGAAGTGTCACTTCATAATTTTGCTCATGTGCTAGTTGGATTGTTTGAATGTTTTACTGTTGAGTTTTGAGATTTCTAGACACAGATTTTAGGGTCATAGTCTTTTGCTGGGTATGTAGTTTGCAAATATTTTCCTCCACTTTTAGCGTGCCTTTTCATTTTCTTAGAAGACTATTTTGCTTTCGAAGTTGTCATTTGTAAAGATTCAAGAAGAGAAATTTAAAATGGGAAAAAAGAAAACAGAAATATAAGGGGCTAAAAAGTAGCATATGCAAGTTGAGTTTGGTTTGAACAAAATGATAAAATCACACAAATTTTCAGTTTCAAAAAGTAAACTTTTCAGGCAAAAATTTCAGTGAAATATTTTTCAACCCAAGATTCCTTGTGTCTAGAAGGAACTTAAAAATATGCACAATTCTGGGAAACTTTTAATCTTACTGTAGTAGCTCTAGTTGCAAGGTAAAACAGAAAATGTTTATAAACCAAATTTATAAGAATTATCATGGAGATGGTAGAGATTTTTTTTTAGAGATTATTCTAAAACTAACAAAATAGAGTATTTTTTAAATTATGAAACTAAAGCATGAAATTAAAGCATTGTAAGAATTTAGGTAATAAATTCCTTCAAAGGTGTAGAATTCCTAGTAATCCAAGTAAGATGAAGACTTTCCATGAGAGTTGAATGATATTTCTAGGGGATAATGGAAGCATATTGTGATTTACTAAATGCATCAAATTATTAGTCTCCACATGAAGAAAAATATTATCTAACTATGAATTTCTTTTTAGGGTAATGGCTTGCTTTTCCTATTTCCCAAGGTACCTTCAATTTTTCCTATATTTTTCATATGTGATGTTAATTGTGTGATACAATGCTCTTGAGAATTCAGAGTATCTGGTTTCCTTGGAAAAGTGTTTTAGAAGATTCTATTGCTTGGCTTGGTTTGACTGGCGTCACAGAATCACATAATACTGTATTTGATTGGATAAAAATGATGGTGGACGTTCTGGAAAATTTTATGAAAGATAATGTAGATATCTATTTCATCATTTTATCTGCAATTGGCATTCAATACTCTCTAAGGAAAGAGGATTTAGGAACTGCACTCATTTTTAAACCTCATTTCGGCTTTATTCATTAAAAAAAGTCATGAGAACCATGAGGAAAATGAGTTGGATTTATACTTGCTTCCTCCTGCCTCTCTTCTGAGATGGCTGCTAATGCAATATGAAAGACAGGCAGTCATTATAAAAAAGAGAAGCAGATGCGTGGATTAGCCAAAGTTGGCTGGGAAATTTTCATTCTAGATGACAGAGTCTGGAATACTCATCATATGTCTTCATGTTGTGATGTGAGTATAAAATAAACATAATGACATGTGATTGATTATTCGTCGTGAAAATTGTGGTGTTAATGGGGGAGCGCACAGCCTGACTATGAATTTTCCTAGTGGTGCGTTTCACTCTTGTGGAGGGCAGTATTTGAATGCAGTGTTTAGGTTGGAACCATATGGAATTGCCGTTTCCTGTGGGTCAATTTCCTGTGGTTCAATCTGTAAAAACTGCATAAGCAAATCACACCTCGTGGTCAAGAGATTTATAAATGGTGAAATCCCAGGCTGCTCTCGTGGTGGCAGGTGAATAGGGCCGAGGCCAGGACAGCAGGCGTAGCACGCTGGGTTGCCCGGCACAGGAACGAAGGGGTGAATTCTTGTGGGCGGTGGGAGAGCGGCCCAACTCTCCAAGCTCTAACTGTGCCCCGCCTTCCCCCGCACCCGTGGGTGGGGTTGTGATCACAGGTGCATGGAGATGTGAGAACCCGTATCCATCCAGAATAAAGGGAACCAGCCACACCCAAAACAACAGGGCGCCGCAGCCAGAGCCACAGACGAAGCGCAGCAGTCAGCTCTGCGCACTGCATGGACTAGTCCAATCAGGGCTGGTGCGAACCTTTTAAATCATGGAGATGGTGCTACCCAAATCTCAACGTTGAATAGCTGAAGTCAGAGAGACCGAAGCTTCTCTGCAGTCAGCATGAACAGCAGCCTGACTTGGTGCTGAAGCAGCCTGCTATGCAGAAAAAGCAACCGCAGGGAGACGCAGAGCTACAGTGACAGAAGCTGCGCCTCCCAATGTGAGGCGCGTTACAGGAGCTTTATAGAATTCTTTCAGGAAAGCGCTGATCTTCTTTCTTATAGGCAGATCCGTGTGCTGTACCTGTTGCAGCTCTTGGGAACAGGCTTCAGTTTAGAAAAGGATACACTTCAGTGAAGAGAGATGCCAGAGATTTCTCCGTGAAACCTAGCTGAGCTTCCAGAACTAGTTGTTCTGGTTGTTGGTACAAGTAGCCGATGTAAATTTAAAAAATGATACAACCTTCAACATCTAAATTGCTTTTAGCTGTTCTTTTTCCAAATATATTTTTGGCGTATTGTTATGAAGTTGATGCTCTTAGATGTGGAGAACGGACTGCACACAATAGGGAGATGAAAGGGAAAGCAGTGCAGAGCAGCATGCATTGCTCTTACTGTGAGCATAATTGTCTCTCGGTTTGCCCAGTCTTGTGGAAGAGGGAAAACAAAAGACACAAAGCCACACAGAATTTCGGAATTATTTTCAAGGGGCTTTACTTGTTTGCCAGGGAAAATGCACAGAGGGCAAATATTGCACTTAGTAAGTACAATTGAAATTTCACTTACAAGGGTTGGTGATTTAGCTCAGTGGTTAGAGTGATTGTCTAGCAAGCAAAAACCTCTAAGTTTGATCCCCGGCACCAAAAAGAAAAAAAATTCATCTACAGGTACGAATCCCAAAGAAATGCGTCCCACTGTCCCTCGGAAGGGCAGTCACCGACTTGGTAGTGCCCGGTGCACGTTGCACAGCAGTGACTGGTTGGAAACCAACAGGATTTGGACATACTCATGTGGAAGAGAAGCGAGTGAGGCGAACAGCCCCAGAGAGGTGAGGAGTGGGGAGACTGCGGCTCACTTGGCTTGCATTGCTTTCTATAAATCTCTCTTTTGTCAAAAAGATGAACTGGTTTTAAAAGATTTCAACTGATTTTTTTCCTTCAGGGACTATTCACTGCCTACTAACTGTCATTCAAAGGAAAATTTAACAACCACTGAAAACATCAATTTTGTACTAATTGTGACCTCATAAAGGATCTAAGATTATTTTTGCTTCCAGTGTACTTTCGGCATGTAAATTATAATTTAATTTTTATACATTGTGCACATTTCACTCCCACATAGCCATCATTTGAGAAAAAAAGTAAAACCACATATCAGGAAGCTGACATCCTCTGTATGTAAGAAAGTAATACCAGGAGAGCAGGGAGGAGAAGAGAGAGAAAGGTGGATACTAGACACCAAGAAAGTCACACAGGAGGAGTAAGTTCCGATGCTCCATAGCACAGAGAAGTGATTATGCAACAGTTTATCGTGTATTTTACCAAGAACTAGAAGAGGACAGTTTGAAGGTTCCCAGCATAATAAAGAAATGATAACTGTTTAGGGTATGGACCAGGTAATTGTCCTGTTTTGCTCATTATGCATTGTACACATATATCAAGTTATCACATTGTATTCCATAAATAGATGCAGTTATTATGCATCGATAACAATTTAAACATCATATTTCTAAAAAGGATGTTATAGCAAATCTTCATCAAAGTAGATTCAACCTGATTCTTCCACAATTTGAATCGCTTTAAAATTATGTCATTTCAGCAATGCCGTTTGATTCCGATTCGGTTACCAGAAATTGCTTCCACTCAGATCATATGACTATTATTAGAAAGTTTTCAGGAAGCAATCCCTATTAAGATTGGAAACATTGTTAAATTACTTTAGATAAAATCAAATTGGTTGCAAACACATTTCCTTGAGGGGAGATTTCTGGTTTTATTTCTTAGTGGTCCCATCTGTGTGGTCAAAACAAGTACAAATATTCATCATCCTACCAAATGTATTTTATTATTCATTCCTCTCCTAAGGCAGTGCACCTACATAAAGTAAATAAAGCAGCTTCTTCCGTGCCAGGAGCAGGCATGGGACTGCGGTGAAAAGCCTTGTTGAGAAAGTGATGTGGTTATTTGCAAGATCGGTGTAGCAAATTGCAATATATGAATTATGATCTAAAAATATAACGAATGATTAAATTAAAAATTATTACGAGAAAAGGTACATTGCTATTAAATCCCCTTGAAAAGACCCCACACACTTGTCCTGTAATTCTTGCTGCTTTCTGAAGCAGTTCTGGAAGTTCTTTTTCCTGGATGGCTTTTCCTGGTTGCCTTCATGTCCTGAATCAATTCAAATTGTTTACCTTTGGTGGTCATTTTGTTTTTGAAGAAGAGGCAAAGATTGTGGCAGATCTGGGGAATAAGGCAGATGAGTATACAGTGTAATGTTTTTATTTGGCAGATTTGCTGTAAACATTTTGAATCAATTCAGGACATTGAGGCAGGCATGAAAAGATACTGAGGAAAGAGGACGTCCAGAACTGCTTCAGAAAGTGGCAAGAATGATGGGGTAAGTGTGTTTGAAGCAAGGGGAGTATTCTGAGCGGAATTAGCTATGCGTCTTTTACTTGAATACATTTTAAAATGTAAGCATATCTAAAAGGTCCAGCGATATCACTTAACTGGGATCCTCAGGGCCTGGCATGGTGGTGGACATGTAGGGCGCATATGCAATAAAAGTGTTAATGAAAAAAGTTAATTTTAGCTTTGGAAACTCTTTTTTTCCCTCAACCTCAAGCTCAGAGTTAACTCTAACCTGTTCATGGTATATTATGTCTGGCTCATGAAAAGCCCAACTCTTGCTGTGTCTTTTTTTTTTTTTTTAAGCTTTACTTTCTTTTTACACTCTATTTCTCTTTTTTGTTTGCATTTTTTTTTATTCGTTCCCATTTATGGTACATGCCGTTTACAGTCTTCAGGAGCGGGGACATGTACACAATACAGCTTGTTTGTTTTTTGAATCCCTTTCCCCATCCCTCCCTCCTCTAAATTTCCCTTTCCCATTTTCATTCTTGTTGATACTATTAATCTTAGCTCATTTTTATGCCATTCTATTTTTCTTACCCCTCCTTTCTCTCAAGGTATTCACTCAAGAGGCTATAAAATGTTTTCTCTGAGTACCAACTCCTTGAAAAATAATGTTTTTATGTGTATATGTGTCATAAATTTCTATGTCTTTCATTCTACAGAGGAGAGCATTGTTTTAGAGGTTGGGGTGATGCCCACGTTTTTCTTCCTATTTCTACAGGAGAACAGCGCTGCTCCTTTTCCCACCAGGTGGAGGCTAATGGAGTGAACACTTCAATTTATTTGTCTTTTTGTCTAATTACTAGCTGAATACACCAGTTGTGTTGGTTGGTGCCTGACCTATATTGGTCCAATATTTGGAGGCAAGGTCACTGCATCGAAAAGACAAGGAGAAATACCCTTCTAGGGAAATGCCTGTGGCCTTCTACACGCAAAATGAGCCTGGATAGCTGCTCTCCACATCTTAGGCCCCTGGGAAGACTTTTGGTTTAAGGGGCTACAGGTTAAGACCGGAAGGGCTGCCAATATCCACTAGCTCTGGTTGCAAATGCTTTGCGGGTCCAACTCTTTTCAAAGGCTCTCAATTCAATCTCAAGTTCCAGCCACTCTCTTCCATGTGGCTTTGTCAGGCTTTTGGTTCCTTTTCTTATTAGAGGGTCATTTGAAAAACAAATAAAACCTGACATTTTGATTTATGTGTAACATCTTGTCTGTTTTCTACAGGGTAAGGCCTACCTGGGTTGGGAGAAGGATGAGTATTTGGCGTACCAAATTCTAATGTCATGAGATGTAAGACATTAAAACTGTGACTCGAATGTGGGTGGGGAGGCCTGGCCTGAACAAATGTGGTTAAATTAAAATGTAAAGTGTTATGAGTGTCAATTTACTGATTGCCTCAGGGTGGGATTTGTAAATAAGAAGGCCAAGCAAGGGAAGCAAGCAGACTGAGGAGAGTCTCAGAGGATGGCTGGAAGCAGTAGAGAAATAACGAAAGGGCAGATCTGGGCCTCATCTAAAGCAGTTCTGTACCAGTCACCGCCCCATCACTGGGACACCATGCCTGACACACAAAACTTAAAGAAGAGGTTTATTCTGGCTAAGGTTTCAGTCCCAGGGTGGCTAAGTCCAAGGCAGAACCAGGATGGCAGAGGAGTATATCGAAGGCCCAACCCCTGGCGGCCACGAGCAGAGAGCAAGGGGAGATCCCAGACAGAGACATCTTCCAGGTCAGCACTCCAGTGACAAGTCTCTAGCCAGGCCCCACCTCCTAGCAGCAGGTCAGCTTGACCTCATCAATGAACTAACCCACGGGTGGGTAGAGCACCCCACGGTCCAAACACCTTCCAAACACGGGCGGCTTTCTGGGGACATTCTAGAACTAAACAGTAACATTCTTTCTAATATGGAAGGATCATGTTGTTTTAAATTTTTGGGTTCTATAAAGAGACCACTTAAAGTAATACCTCTTTGAACAGAAGATAAAATATAGTAAATAGTAAAAAAAAAATGAGTTTTGTCGGGACTAAAATTGAAGCTAAAATTATGAAAACTAAATTATTTTACTGTTAACAAAATGCTGGGTTAAAATATACTTGTGTACTAATTCTTAGAATAAAAATAAATAAAATTATTTTTAATAATATGTTGCTGGTTAATTTATAAGATACTGTGATGTGATAGTTTTCACACAAGTTTGACTTTTGCAGCCTGGTCAAAAAGATTCAGTGCTTTTTAATTTTCTCTCATTTTTCCTTTGTCTTTTCTGACATTGCATGTTTTTTGTACAACACTGTGCAATACTGAGTTAGTCACAGTCCCTGCTTGTGAGATCATCTAATCGTTGCCCTTTGGATTGTTACTCGATAATTTCCATTTCCTCTTCTTGTTCCTCTTCCTCTTCCTCACCCTCCTCCTTCCCCTTCTCCCCTCATCTTCTTACTTCTCTCCTCCTTCTCCTCCTCTCCCTCCATCCTCGTCCTCCTCCTCTTCCTCCTCGCCCTTTTCCTCCTTTTGTGGTTTTGGGGTCGAACCGGGGCTTCCAGGGCCTGGCACATGCTGAGTACACACTCTACCTCTGAGCTACGACTCCACTCCTACTTGTGAATGTAATCAATGCCTTGAAACTATGTCCAATTCCAGGGCATATGTGCAACTCATATAATAATGGGTATTGTATGTGAATAATGGATATTCTATGTGATGTACTCAGAGACTATATTCCCAGAACCTCATTCAGGCCGTGTCACGCAGTAGAGTCTTTAACAGAACTTGGTTCTTCCTTTCCTTCCCGAGGTCATCTTCTGTTTTTTTTTTTTTTTTCCATAGCTTTTTAGATCCTCCCTTGCTCCCTGTCCCTCTGTCCCCTCCCACCTGTCGCTCTCCCACCCGTGTCCCTCCAGCCCTTCTATCTTCTTTCTTTGCTCTCTAACCCCTGCTAGCCCCAGAACCGTTCCCGCCTTGCAGCTCCATGTCTGAGGCTCTGGAACCCAAATGGACCTTCCAAGGAACTAGATACTACTTCCTACCTTTCTGGACCTCTAAGAAAGCTATCGGATGGGACCGCTGCTGTTTGTTTCTCTCATGCACTAGGAAGTACTTCTATTTACTTGGTCCCTGACTACATTTCGTTGACATTTTTCCCAGCCCCTGATCAGAGACTTCCATTTTCTTTTGGATCTTGCACCTACTCTTCAGGTCAACTCTTTTCTTTTAGCACCAGCCCTGGGACCAATCCCCAAGACCCTGCTTATTTTTGTTTCATCCTGTAGTAGACGGCACAGGACTAGTGTGAGTGCAAGAACCGTCCACATCTGGATTTGAATGCTTCATTGCACATCAGAATCACATGGGGGTCTTGCCAAAATGCGGGCTTTCGGCTAGTCCACTTGGGTGGGCTCTGAGAATCTGATGCCTCGCATCGCAGCTGCTACACTCGAGGACCAAAGCTGCTGGAAATCTGTGACGGTTCCTTCCAGCTCCAGAGTGGACTTTGAGGATGCGCAGTGAGCCGCACCATTCCACTTTAGAGGCCACAGTGCTGTCTTTCTAGGCGTTCTCTCTGGTTTAATGGCAAATTATTCATTTATTTAGCCAATGTTTTTAAAGCACTTATTCTGTGGCTAGCACTCACTAATCTAGCAAAACAGCTGTGTCGATGAACCAAAGGCACACTCCCTTCCCAAAGCAGCAAGCACAGATTAAGTATATTTTCTAAATAAACACTGATGGCACATAGTGTTTCATACTACTTTTGTTCTGTCCCCCATTTCAGGAAGGAGCACTTTATCTTCAGATGACAAAGACAAACAGTACTACTTTTTTCTTTCGTATTTATGTGGAGACCTCATTCTTTAATGCTACTCTAAATTTTATTAGGATTAAGAAATGACCTAAATATTATCTTACTTATGATGAACAATTTGTAGCTTTTGGTGCCTAACAGAGTAGGGCAAAAAGAAAAAGCATGCTGAAACTTTTGCAGAATAAACATTTAGGTTGTTTTTGATAGAACAAAATTTGATTTGCATGTATTCTCACTAAAGTTTTCTTGCAGACTGACCGCTCCCTTCCCTGTATATTATTTTGCTTCTATTTTCCATCACAGGAAGTAATTCTCATAAACCTTAATATTCAGAACGTGTCTGCGTGTAACATGTGTGCGTGCATGTGTGCGTGCATGTGTGTGTGTGTTTTCTTCACAACATACTTCAAGGCAAAGCTTTTGAAGTGGAGGGAACTTCAAAGCTGGACCCGGAGCTTTTGAAGTGGCCCTACCCCTAGACTGATTTTCACAGAAAGAGACTCCTATGCTTGTTCTCTTGTGCTTCACACATGACAGAAAAGAAATCTGCAGCAGCAAACAGTACCTTTGTGAAGGTCTAGAGAATTAAACTAACAAACACAGTATTCAAGTGGTTTAACTTAAGATTTGGGATTTAGCAGTAAAAATTTGTTATAGGAGGAAGTTTGGAGACTACTGTCTGCAAGCACCGTGGATTAAAACAGCTGCTTAATTTCCAAGCTTGCCTTGGTAAAAATAAAAATGACCGGCACTAAATGCAAAAAATGTAAATTTAAGATATTTAAATTAACCCATCTTCTCAAGCTCAGGTTTATCTACTCTTAATATGCAGCCAAATGTCTGCTGAAATAAGATAAAAGAATAGAAAGGTTATCAGAGAAATAGAATATAACAATATATCTATTTTCCTTAAAAATAAGCAAAAATAGGGCTGGGGATTTAGCTCAGTGATTAGAGTGCTCGCCTTGCAAGCACAAGGGCCTGAGTTCGATCCCCGGCACCACAAAAAAAAAAAAAAAAAAAAAAAAAAAAAAAAAAAAAAAAAAAAAAAAAAGCAAAAATATTGACGGACAAATTGATTGTGATATAATAGAGGTATATCATAAGTATGTTATAGCTGCTTTTGCTTTCTGAATAAACTTGTAAATTGTAGTATTTTTAGAATTTTTAAAACAGTATATATTTACATTGATCAATGACATGTTGGGCCGGAAAGTCTAAAAACTCAACGTCTTTTAATTTCTAATTCATAGTCTCCAGATAGATTAAAAAAGTTCAATAAAAAGGAAATACGGACACAAAAATATGATAATGCTAAGTTATGATAAAAGATAAGTCTATATTATATTTATCTGGATATTACTTTAGAACAGAATTGTTATTTTTATATTTTCACTTCTGGCCTCAGGCTACAGAATGATATTGTCTCCTTACGTTTTAGATTTTCTTATGGGTATTTTTCCTATCATTTGGTATTCTCTCAAAGCACCATTCCTATTTTTTTGTTCACTTATCACTAACAAAAGCTTACTGATAAACTTTCTACCCAAACAGTTCCCCTCAGAATAACACTAAGGCTATAAAAGAAATCACTAATGCAAAAGTAGTGTCTGTTTTAAGACTTAAGTATTGGCTTTATGTGTCTTAGTTTTACAAATACAAAATTAAAGGTATATTTGAAAAAGCAAGGGATTTGGAAAAGATTTATGAAACAGTGCTACCTCCTCCTAAATGCTTTTACTCTTCTTTCCTGTATACTTATCCTTTGTGTGTCAGTTTCCACAGTACCACAGCATGAAGACAGCCCTTTCTCTGCCTGAGTTTGGGACTTGCTTTGCAGCCACAAGACTGTGTCCTCCGGGATGCAGAGATCCTTTGGCCTGCAGACCCACTCAGGCCTTGACTTTTCCTTAGTCACAGAGGCAACGTGCAAACAAAATTAACAAGGCGATGGCTTAGATAACTCCAAGTAAATGATTTTCCCTAAAGCGATCCAATCTACCTCAGACCCAATATAAAAATTAAAAATAAAGATAAACAAAAGAAAAAATGTAAATAAAGCTATTGTAAATAAGGAGGGGAGGGGGATTAGAAAGGAGGGGTGGAGAAGGGAGGGAACCAAAATGTATCATGTAGAGGTACAAATTAACTACAATGAATGTGATTGCTATGTTTATCTACAATGTACCAATACATGTTCTCGGTTAAAGAAAAAAGATGATAGATTTAAAAGAAAGAAAGAAACAAACAAACAAACAAAAACAAAAGCAACAAAAAAGCTCAATCAGGTCCCACTGAACTTCTGCTTTGTATTTATTAATAAAAATAGCAAATAAACATATGAAAAAGTGTTCAACATCATGGGTCATTCAAGAGATGCAGATCAAAACAACACTAAGATTCCATCTCACTCCAGAAAGAACAGGGATTATCAAGAAATCAACCAGTAACAAGGGCTGGCGGGGCTGTGGGGAGAAAGGAACCCTCCTCCACTGTTGGTGGGAATGTAGGATGGTCCAACCACTGTGAAAATCAGTTTGGCGAGTCTTCAGAAAACTATGACTAGGGGTTCCATTAGACCCAGCTATTCCTCTGCTTGGTATCTTCCCAGAAGAATTAAAATCATCATACCACAGCGATATATGCACAATCATGTTCACAGCAACACAATTTGTAATAGCTAAGTCTTGGAAACAACCCAAATGTTTTGTATTTATTTAAAAAAAAAGATGAAATGCACTTTTTTTTAACCTTAGAAGACAAGAATTAGGGAGAAACAAGTTAATCTTTCCATCCTGTTAAATATGTTAACCTCCTAATAGAATACTACGTACTAATTACACATTTGTTGATAAATAAACACACGAGTGAATACATGATAGCATTTGATGATGTGGAAATATCAGACCCCAGAGAGTACGAGTCAATTGTCATGTGGATCAGGGTCAGAGAGAAGTAGCAAAACAATGCTTTTTTTATCCTGCCACTCTATTCACCAGTTTTGTTTGAGTTCTTTCTCGTTAAAAGTACTGGCAAAGGCAGGATTGCAAAAACATCAGTGCTTGATGATGTTTCCATGTTATTCTGGTATTTTCTTTCAAACGGAAAAGAAAAACCCCACATCATTTTATCTTCCGGCTTTTCCAGTATCAAATGCAATAGGTAAAACATTAATCCAGATATAATCTTCACACTCAGAAAACAAATACAAGCTAGAGACACCAAACGCCTGAGCTGTTGAAATTGAAAAATGACCATACGCTATGAGATGTTTAAATTCGTCTTTCTAAGTAGCTCACATTCATAATATACTTAGCTACAATGCTCATTTTCAGCTGCACTTAAATTAGGAGAAATATCCCACTCGTTGTGGTAGCAGTATTACATCAAAAAAGCAATGTGTATTTTGTTTGGGAATGAAGGTGCTTCAAGGCTGCCCACCCTTGCTCTCTTGGCAATTTTTGTTTCTTCACTCAAGAGCAAATTTACGACCTTGCTTGTGATGTTAGTATTTCTGCAGTGATGACTGTCATTTACTCTCATCTAATCCTTTGGAAGTCTTTCTATCAAGTTGTGGGGACAATAAATTGCGTTGGTTACTACAAAGATTAATTAGAGCTCAACTAATTGGCAACCCACACGTAAAAGTTTATTACCTATGGTATCTGTTGTTTTTGCTAGGAAATGTTTTTTTAGAAGTAATTTATTGAGGCAAAATTTACATAATCCAAAATGAACTGTTTTCAGGTGCACAGTTCAGTGGCATTTAGTACAATCACAATGTTGTGAAACTACTAGCTTCGTCTAGGTACGAAGTGCCTCCATCTCGCCCAAGTACAAGCCCATCCTTTCTTTCCCCAGCCCTGGCAACCATCACTCTGCATCTTTTCTCCATGGATTTAATTATTCTAGATGTTTTATATGCATGGATCCATATGATCTGTGTCCTTTTGTGTCTGGCATCCCAATGGACTGGGACATTTTGCTTCAGGGTCCTCCCCGGCTATCTAGCGATGTACTCCCTGGTTATCAGAGTGCCATTCCCTACTCTGACATGAGTGCAGTCAGACATGTACTGCCAATCTTCTTAGAAAAAGGGTAGCTCCGGGAACAACTCACACCACTTTGCTGCTGAGTCTCCCTGTTCCCAAAAGTTGGGAATCTGAGCTCTTCCCCGTTCCTCGTGGCCTTAGGAATTGTTCTGCCCCCTCCTGGCCATTCTGTCTCACCTTGCACGTGTGTGCCTGTCGGCCTCTGCTCTCCAGGGCTCAGATACCTTGCAGATTCCAACTCCTCAGGCTCCTCCTGGTGCCCCATTGGTCCACCTCCTTGCTCGCAGCTCTCTTAGGTCCCCTCCCTGCCCCGCAGCCCAGATGCTGTCTACCTCTGGGCCCCTACAGGTGTCATTTCCTGCTTTCTTACTCTCAGGGACCACCATCCTGCCCTGACACTTGCCCACTGTCCAAAAAACATTTTTCCATATCCAATTTCCAAGCGAATTTTCGGGAGGACCCGTAAGTCCGGGTGCTGTCACTCTGTCCTGGTGGGGTGTCAGAACCCCTTTTCTGAGGATGCTCAGGGATAATCTTTTTAAAATTTTTTTTGTTCCAGGTCAGGTTACTTTTAGAAATTCCCTCCTTGTTTATTTTAATTTGTGTCTTGGGCCACAGAATCTTCCCTCAAATGATGGATGACTCCATGCTGTTGACTTGAAAGAATAAGATGCTAAAATGGATGGGAAACTCCATGTTTATGGGTGGGGTTTGTCACCTCATGGGACTCATTGGTTAATAATCTCAGCTGACCTTTGACTCATTCTGGTCCCTGAATTAAACATAAAGATAGACTTGTGACTCATCTGGATTTTAAATTTTCGATGCCACCAGGAGAGAACTTTTAAATAAACATTGCATTTTAATATGCTTATTTTTCTGAAGTAGGTGAATCAAAATGTCTTAGATTTTAGAACCCATAATTCATATCTCTATGTTTTTTCAAGCAGAAAAAAGAGGAGTGGTAAAGGCCATCTTCATTATTCTAATATAAATCTGCCTTGGTGTTTAATGAGATCATCTTGAAAAGGTTAAGTGATTTGGCAATTTACAAAATCTTCCTGGCTTCATGTCCTATTCCGGTCTCATCCCAAAAGAGGATGTTGAAGATACCACCTATGCTAGTCATCAGTATTCTTACCCATGGGACCATTTGAGCAAAGAGAAAACAATAATAAAGATATCTGGAGCTATGCAGGACACAGACAAAATATGCTATGACTCCCATACATATGGCATTTTAAGATAAAACACTCTACTGTAAATTAGAGTGACAGAAAAATTAGCGAACAAGACAAGACAGCTGGTAATTAAGGCTCACTCATGCAGTATAAATCGCAAATGGTAAAAAGATTCAGGGAATGAAGACATTAGTGTGGGTTTAAAGGAACTGGGATAGACAACAGAATGCTCTAGAAGTTTGTCACAGAAAGGCAGTGACTTCAGATTCCGTCAGAAGCCAGGAGGAGAGAACGGCTGCTCCCTAGTGGAGGTGGAGCCAGCAAAGACGAGGAGGTGACAGAGGAGTACTCTTGGCTGAAGGACACCTGCTGGAGGGTTTCTGATGGGACAAGAGCTCACACGCACGAATGCTGCTGTAGAAATGTTCTCATGACGACGGGGCTGTTAACCCATCAGAGCACCAATTTATTCTGGAAATAATTTTTTTCCACCTTGCAAATTTGAGAAAATATGTTTGAGGTGGCAGTGTGTGAGTAAAAGAGGCCACAGCTGTATGTGGGTGGCATCCTGGCTCCTGGTGGTGTGATCCTGGGGAGGCTTCTTAGTTGTTGAGCTTCCAAAATGCCCATAAACTTGTTTCCTTTCTTCTTATCTAGTTTTGCTTCCTTGTATTTTCCAACATACACCTTTCATGCACATCAGGGTGATTTCTGGCGTGGTTCACAAATTTCAACCTTCTCACCTTTTTCTCAGGTAAACTTTTATTTCCTTATTTTAAATATCCTCCCTGTTTACAGCATCTTGAAAAAGACTGGAAGCCTTTGCAGGTCACCTTGGTTTTCTCTTCCCCCGTCTCCTCTGGACTCTTACAACGTTTTGAATCTCCGGGGACCCTCCCCACTCCCTTCAGTCCCTACTCATAAATTCTCTAATAGCAGCTGTGTTATTTATCTTTCCCTTAGTTCAAAGCTTTTAATAGTTAAGATCCTGATGTAACATTGAATCCATAATGCTAAAGCAGTTTTCCCACATCCGTTAAGTCAATAGATTTTGATATTTTTGAACTTTTGGGATTCTTTTAAGTGCTTACTTTGACATTCTTTTTCTTTTTTTTTTTTAAGTTTCAGAGATTTATTAACCAGTGCAATAAACTCCAACAAATCAACATGATTTCATGCATTTAGAGGAGCAATATTTCCCGGTTAAGTGGAAAATTGTGCGGATGGCTTCTAAAAGACCTTCATTCTCAGCAGCTTTACAGTGGAAGATTTCATTGAGAAGTCTGGACCTTCTTTCTTCAGTTTGCTGTAATCTACACTCACTGAGTAGAACTTGTGTTGCTCACCGGGACCCAGTTTGTTCCAGGGTTTGGGGTTAATCTTCCTGTCCCAACTGACATCGGGATTGAGCAATGCTGGACGTGTCAAACACAGTGCCGCTCCAGTACCTCCTGCTCCAATGGACGTGAAAAGAGGGATCAAGCTAGGATGCTTCTTGGCCTGACCGATGATCTGGCAGAGCATGTCTGCAGCAGCCCAAAACGGGAGAAAAATGAATTTGGCGGGCCGAGACCACACAGTCTCCTTACCCAGGTAGAGCGGACGTCCAAGGTCACTCAGGACTCCTTCCTCTGACATTCTTAAGGGTTTTCACTAACATGTGCTCTTAGGCATTAAGGGAGAAATTGACGTCCTGTAGATGTTTCACAGTGGAAACCGAGGTAGAAAATAAGAGTATGAAACCTTGCACATAGTCTAGGGAAGGAAATAATAATAAAATCAACTTATAGAAGGTTCATAAATTTTCCCCTATGAAAAATTCGTAATTTTAGGCGATTAGCCAACAGCGGTGTTTCTCTCCCAAAGAAGATCCCCTGAAGATCATTAGTAGATCCCCTGAATGTTATCTTAACAGAATTTATGATATTTTAATGTTTATTTGTTATATCATGAGCTTGCAGAATGATCACATATTAAAAACAATTGGCACAATATTTTCTAAAATTACAGTATCCCTACAGATCAGTTTTCGAAGGCCTTTATATTAAAAATGTAAGATTTTGCCAACAAAATGATAATTATTATGCAGATGATTATGATGAATCTGGAGGATTGCTCACATCTGAGTTTCTGGGACAGGTTTAGAGGAATTTTTATTTATAAATATAGATGCGTTGTGCTCCAGCTAATGTGGAGCACCTTAGTTGGAAGTTGGGTGGAATGATAAGCATTTCTTGTTTAATGCGTACGTTTGAAAGGTCTGAAAGATTTTTAAAAGGGAGCTAAATTGAAGTAATTTTACTACTTTATGTGATTTGTTTAATTCTTCTCAAAATACTTATTAGAAGAAGTGGTGCAAAATTTTACTCAGTTATATTTCTAATGTGACTTTAATGACAGAGGAAACAGGTACGTGTTCCTTCGTGTGACATTTGTCTATGTTGCTATGTTGTTTCTGATAAACTTGAGTTGGCAAAGAGAAAACTTTTGCTCATCAACAGCAACCACAGCCCGAACCTTTCACGCAGTTCTTCAAACTTTCTAAGTTATCAGGTTGATACAGCACAGTAAACCAGTTATTTATTGATTCATGAGAAGGTGGTCACTGTATGGATCACTTTTTAAAAATTAACTTATAATTTTTGAATAATTAACACAGTTCAAATGATACACAAAGAACTCAATGAAAAGCAAATTCCCTACCTACCTTTATCTTCCAGTTGGTAGAAAATTGCGTACCAGCAACCCAATTTTCTGAATCAACTACAATCACTTTATTTTATGTTCCTTAAGAGATAGTCTATGCTTACAGTTCTATAAGTACATATATATATAATTTTTTAAATACAAATTCCATGTAACATGATTTTCCGTGTTTTTTCACTAAACAAGCCAGTTGGGGAGTTGTCCTGTTTCAGAACCTGTAGATGAGGCCTATTCAGTGGCTCTTTATTAATACATGAATGTACCAAGCTGTATCTCATTAGTCTCCTGCCAACAAGTTGTGGTCTTTTGCTCAATCTTTGGCTTTTGCTCAATAAATAGCATCGTACCTACAATCCCGAGCATTTTTAAAAGACAAATTTTCAGATAAAGGTTGTCAGGAGAAAGGGAGGAAGTCTTAAAACTTAGTAGACATGGACAGATGGCCCTCATGAACGGAGCATGAATCTGCCATTCACGAAAAAGATACGTGCTTGTTTTCCCTGAATGTACCAAAAAATTATGAAACTTTTGGAATTCTGATGTAATAACATAATAAATTAGACAATAAATATTTTAAAATTTTATTTAGAATTTCTTTTTTATTGGTGATGTTTGACATCTTTTAAATGTTCAAGCCATTTCTACTGGGTAATAAATAAGATAATAAATTGTATCTTATAGTTTTATTTAGAACTTTTTATTGTGAGTGAAGTTTAACATCTTTTAAATTTTGAGAGCTGTTTCTATTAATTATGAATCATCTGTTTATATCCTCTGCCTATTTTTCTATTTGTCTGTTGACTGTTTTAGGATTTATTTTGTATTATTGGCTAATGATACGTTCATGCAAATATTTTTCCTATTTTTTTACCGTGAAGAAAAGGGTTTTTTTTTCCCTATATATGTCTGAATTTGTTAATCTTTTATCTTTTGGCTCCTGGATTTTTGTATCATACTTAGGAAGGACTTTTTCGCTCTAAAGTTTAAGAAAAAATTTCCTTTTTCCTTTATTCTTTTTTTTTTTGTGTGCTGGGGATCGAACTCAGTACCTTGTGCTTGCAAGGCAAGCACTGTAACCACTGAGCTAAATCCCCAGCCCCCCTTTATTCTTGATGTTTGCTAATGTCTTACGGTTTCTTTTCCTTTTCTACTTCTTTTAAAAAGATGTTTTAAATACTTGCTCTATGTAAAATGTACTTGGATGGAAGAAATAAGCTCAAAGGATGAAGCAATTTTTCCTCATATGGCTACTCTGTTGATGCAGCATTATTTATTGAAAAATAAACAAACTCAGCAGTTATCTTTGCTTTCTGAAATGGAATGACACTCTTATCACCCTCCAAAACCCTCCATGTATTTGCTGTCTTTCTGAATTCTTCCCTTAGCCCCATTCAAGAACGTGTCTCGAATGCTACTGTGCCATCATACTACTTTAATTGCTCTTTTTAATTTAGGATTTCCCTATATATTTTTCCATAGGAATTTTAGAATCATTTGCCCTTTGAAAAAGGAAATCCCATCTTTTTTTAACTGCAATTGTAATAAGCATATATTTATTTAGGGAGACTTGTCGTCTCTGACATACTGAATCTTCTTGTCTAGTACCAAGATAGATCTTCCTAATCATTAAGTTGTTCTCCTTAGTGATGTTGCAAATATTTCTTCAAATAGAGTTCTAATATTTTCAATAAATTTACTTCTAGATATTTTATCTTTTTGATGATATTTTGAGAGTGACTTCCCCTCTGTCTAGCGTGTATTCTTACTGGCTTCAGCTCTTTCGAAAGTTAATTTTGAACTCTGTTCCTTATCAGAATTCGCGTATGTTTTGTAACATGATAATTTTCCGGTGAATTCTTTTGGATCTTCAAGGTTTATCAGCATCTCATCTTCAAAAATGTTGATGATTCCTCCCCCTTTTCACTGTTTATACTTCTTCTTTCTTTCTTTTCATTGTAGTGCTGTGATTTGAATATGATTTGTCTCCACCAAGATTCTTATTGAATTTTGATTTTCTGTGCAGCAGTGTGGAGAGGTGGGGCCTAGAAAGGGGTATTTGGGTCACGGGGCTGGAGCCCTGAAGGGGATTAGTGCCCTTCTCACATGCATGAGTTCTTGCTCTCCTGGCACTGGCTCAGTCATCTCCAGGGCAGCTTGTGGCGAAGTGAGTCAGCCCTCTCTCACACGCATCTGCCTGCTCTTCTGCCCTCTGCCATGAGGTGGAGCTGCAGGAGCCAACAGATGCTAGCGCCATGCCCTTGGCCTTCCCAGCCTCCGAAACGTGGGCCCAAATAAACTTCTTTTCTTTGCAAATTACCCAATGCTAAGCATTTTATTATAGAAACAAGAAACAAACTAAGACAAGTATTACATTGAGAGCTAAGTAAAATCATGGTGCCGGTCAACCATTGAGTTTTGTCCTTGATTTACTAGAAATTATCTTAGTGCTTTTTGACTCTTCCAGAAAGCAGTTCACTTAATCTACACTTTTATATTTATTTTCACGAATCGAGAGGTCTGTTCTGATTTATGATTTTATTCTTACATTTGGGCTTTTTTCCAAACTTATTTTTTTCTTCTTTCTGTCTTCTTTTCTTTTCTTTTCTTCTCTTTTCTTTTCTTTTCTTTTCTTTTCTTTTCTTTTCTTTTCTTTTCTTCCTTTAGTTTTTATTTTTGTGCTTGAGATTGAATTCAGGCCTTCCATGTGCTCCATCACTAGGCTACACCTCTTGCCTCCTTCCTTTTTTTTTTTTTTTCTTTTTTAACTAATTTACTGATTATATGGGAAGAGGCACCTAAAAAAACTGAAAGTTCAAGTTTACAGCAGACAGCCAGTTGCTAGGTTTGGCTTTCATATTCACAGTTTTCCTTTCTTTTTAGCATCTGGAGATTTGTCTTACTTGTTTATAAACTCAGTAACACATTTAAAAGTGCTTCAACTTTTTTACCTAGTACTTCTGGGGTTTTATGACCGATGGCTTTTGGGATTCCACATGCTGAAGAGATAGATCCTATATATTGTTCTTTTGCTTGCCAATATTTTTTTCTTTTTTTGGAAGTGCTCTTCTGTAGCTCTTTTCACCTCTTTCTAGCTTACTGTATTTCAGTCTTCTGATTTTCCTTTATTACTATTTACATTTAACAAACATTGACTTCGTTCTGTTCACCGAATTTTTTTCCTGAACTTGGAATTTGAAGCATATTTAGAAAAACTCTGAAAGCACAATGCCTCATTGACTACATAATGTGCATGTACTGAAATTGTCATTTGAGAGAATCCAGAAGAAATTCTCAGTAACAACAAGTTTTGGAGTGCTCCGGGGCAAGAATGTGGCTGCCACGATTTCTCCCGAGTTCGTTCCCTGGCTGTGTGATCCCTGGCAAGTTGCTTAGTTTCTTCCAACCTCAGTTTCTTCACTTGTACAAAAGGAATAGATGAGTTAATTGTATTTAAAGATTATTTCATATTAAGATTAATTTCATAAGGAGATTAATGTAAAAGATGCAGAACATTCTTTGTGCATTTTCAATGAATGATAGGTTTTTATTAATACTGTGTCAGTTCCCAAGCAGAAGGCTTCATTTGGGAATGGTAGTCATATGGGTTATGCAGAAATTCCATGTTGAATGAATGACCATAACATAATGTGCATGGTCATTTCTCTTGAGTTATTTCTTGTCACTATTCTTATAGTTTGGTGTCCCTGTCTCCATTCCTGGTAAACCCTCCTCTTATGCTGGATTCCAGCCTCAGTCACCTCTACACTTCTCTCTATTTTTATAAGAAAAATGGAAGCGTTACCTTCTTTAAGCCATGTCTTGGTCAAGTTTCCTGTTACTTGCAGCGGAGCCCAACCCTTAACACATAGAGAATTTGGATCAGGGGCACTTGCCCAACCTTCACCGATCATTCTTCCTCACCTCAACTTCCAAACCAAGACCAGACCAATAAGGAAGAAGAAAACTCTCAGAAAATCTGAATGTGTTGCATCACACACACACACACACACACACACACACAATGTATATAACACATATATGTGTATAACACATACGCAATATATACATTACATACATATATATCCATCAGTGTACAAATAAAAGCAAGTTCTTATTGTCCTTCAAAGAGAGCTTCCAAAATCTCAGCTACCGTGCCCATTTCCAAGTCCAGATGTGCGGATGTGGTGCACACCTGTGGCAATCCTGCCTTATGCAGGATTTGTAATTTGTAACTTAGGCGTTCATTTTGTCCTGGTACACTTTGTTCGGTACGAGACACACAAGCTAGAACTGGTAGATGTTGACTGTCTCCTGACTCCCTACTCCTTCCAGCCAAATTCATTTGCTTGGTACTCTGGTCCCTGTACCAATTAAGGAGGAGTACCAGGGCGCCACAGTGTCCCTCACTCTGCCCTCCTGCTGACTGAGAGAATTATTATTGACAAACCGAAGTAGGTTTGAGCACAGGTGATAAGGATCGAGAAAACTTGTGACCTGCAGAATGACTGCAGGACATGGAAACCATCAACTGGCAAAGAGGGACGTGGGGAATTACGGCATAAATGTCGCCAGGTGGGGGCCACTGAGTGAAGTGGTCAGGGGAGCAGAATTTTAATGCTTCGGAATGAAAACCTCTCCAACGATCAGAGTTTTCGCCAACATTCAACATACAGAGACTCTCCCATGGGCATTTTTGAGCAAGTTTGGGCCATGCAACTCATGGTAGAGGGACACAGGCGCGTCGGGCGGGAGTTGCTGTGGACAATCTCTCTGGTCTCTCCTGGCTTTGACGCAAACCAGTGCTACATATCTCCAGCTCTGGGTCTCATCTCATGGTCTCTGGCTGCCTTTTCAATCAGTACCTCTGTTTCCCTGTGCTTGACTTGTGTTGGGACTGAATCAGGTCTCGTCACTCATAAAAGCAGTCTGCCCACTCTGTGGCTCATTTTGTGGGGCTCCTGGGAACAGTGCTGGGATGCAGAGTCCAGCAAATGCTCTCCATTTGTTGGTTTTTAAATGCTTTCATCAATTTTTTTTATTTCATCTGCTGTTTGATCTATTAAACAGGGAGATACATGCATACAAAGCTGGCACAAGGTTGTGCCAGGATGATAGTAAAGACAACACTCCTGTGTTTCCGTGGGTCAGAGTTGATTCTTGACTCACTCTGAAGCAAATGGCACATGGGGTAATGCTAGGGGAAGGAGCCACACTGCAAATTCCCTGTCATAATTTGATGATGGGACAGAGTGGCCCATGTGGACGGGACAGAAGCAGCCGGGCACCTTCCCTGAAGACCATCAGGCATCCTGCTTGGCATAACACAACAGGGGCATTGGGATGCTTCATAGTTGTAAGCCTTGTAGCGTGTAGTTTTAATATACTAATAGTTATTTGTTGTGTGTCTAAGATGTGAGCCAAATAGATGGTGAATATTTAATTGAAGATTATTAGAGTAAAAGACACATTACTATTAATTCCCCTCAAGACACCCCCCCATAGCGAACATACTTATTCTGTCACTCTTGGTGTTTTCTGCAGCAGCTCTGGAGTCCTCTCTTGTGAGCGTCTGTAGTTGCACTGTTGATGTCCTGCACTGAATCAAAATGTTGACCTTTCACGGTCATTTTGACTTTGGAGAAGAGCTGGAAGTTATCTGGTGAAAGGTGAATGAGGACACAGGGCAATGATTTATTTGACAGAAATTTCCACAAATGTTTTGAATTACTCCAGGATATTGAGGCAGCCACAAAAAGACATTCAATGTATTTTCTGATCACAGATCACATCTCATACATGCAGGACATTTTTCACATGTTAGTTCGAAGTCACACAGTTACAGAATAGGAAGAATTAAATTCCTCTAGCACCCTGCTGTAATAGACCAGGAGAGAAAAGAAGATTCAGGGTGGTTAATTATGCACCCATTTTGCTGTGCTTCTGGGCTGCGTTCAGAGCGTTTAACAGCATGGCACCGAGTCAAAACTGGATCTGGCCCAACCAGCATGAACCGTGGCCAGTCTACCGTGCAAGATGCAGCCCTGCTCCTGGACCCTTGATGGGTGTCTAAGTCCTCTCTGCACTCGCTTCATTCACCCTCACACCGGACTGCTCTTCTGTTGGCGTCTAGCCCTCCTGGCTCCCACTCTCCCCTCTGCAATCCCCCCCAAGGCTACTGCACGTTTGTCTTCTCAAGTCACCACCGGTCATATTCTCTGTGTTCTCAGAAAACTCCAGCAACCATCACTGTGGCTGACTACCAGTCATCGCTGCTTACTGAGCACCTACTTGCTCCAATCACCTTGCTGAGCCGTTCCCTACCCAGCCATTCTGTGGTTTCATTATCACAAAACTTCCAAGGAGGGGGAGGTACCTAGTGCTTCCACTTCGCACATGAGGAAGAGAGATGCTTAGAGAGATCTTCGCCCATCATCAGGCACATTCTCCACGGTGGAACCATGATTTGAGGGCTTGCTTCACTGTCCGAATTCTTTGCTTTGATTCAAAAAAGTCCCCTACAATCTACTCCAGACACAGTGTAGTGCCTGACATGTAGCTGTTAGTTAATACATATTTTTGATGAATAAATGAATTCTTGTAGTTACATCATAGAAATATAGTTTCTGTAAATATTACGTCTTATCCGTACAGTCAGTTTTAATTCTGACAATCATATAACCTCTCTTGATATTTCAACTTTATATTATTATTTACTAATGTGTGTTGTTACTTAATTTCACCTCTAAACTTCATTCAACTAGACGGTAACATCTCTCAGGAAAAGAATAATCTCTGAATCCATGAATCACAAACACAGTGCCTTGCTCCTACTTACGGTCGTTTGACTAACGCCGGGCTCTCCCTTTGGCCCTCCACAGTTAATAATGGCAAGAGCCTTGTCTGATTTTCTGAATACTGAATCTTTACAGTTGAGCAGAGAGGGTAAACCACATAACAGGTGCTCAGGATACTATTACTATTTCCACTTTCTGAGGTATTAGAAAAGATACTAGTGTTGGAGACAGACAGATCTTGGTTCCACTCCTTGATAGCCACGTGATCCTGTGCACGTGAATTAACCCCTCTAACTCAGTTTCTTCATCTTAAAAACAAGGCAATAATGTCACACTCACAGGACTGAAGTAAATACTTAGCATGTAGGATGAGATTGGTAAATGATTTGGTTGAAATGGATGCAGAATACAGATTCACTGTTCTGAAGATTTTTTCATGAGTCCAAACATCCATTATTGAATAATAAAAGTGTGCTCTTCCTCTCCAGAAACTTAGAACCATCAGTCAGAGAATCCTCAGCCACATTTTAAGAGAAATCTGAAGTATAATTCATACTGCTTTGTGCTTTTATGCTCTTGAACCCAACATGTCCCAGCAGCCAAGCCAGAAACCATTGCTATTTAGATGTTTGCAGAGGATCCATGTGAACATAAAAAGAATTTTGTAGTACAGAAAAAATGTACAAGAGTTCAATGCCAAACAGTCAAGTGCTCTTTAAGCAATACTTGTCATTTAAAAAAATACGACATAAGTAAGGTGCAACTCACAGCATTTTCTGCTCTTATTTGATAATCAAATTCTTTCCCCACCTCTCATCCTGTAGGATGGGTTGGTAAGTGTTTCACAGAATATGCTTGAGAAAATCCAGCATGGTTTGCTTTTAGTCTTGTGCCAAAGTGCTATACAAGTAACCCACTCCAGTGAACGAGGCATTCTTTAGGAACAGAAGAGGGAACTGAAGTAGGTTTGTGGATAAGTGTGAGAGGAAGATAGCACAAGAAGTAGTACTTTGTGAAAATGATAGTTACTGGAATAAGGGGTGACCAAACACTTTGATCTTTAGATAATAAGGCAAAGGAAGCCAAATCGACTGCCAGTGCTCAAACCACCACCTTCCTCCAGGAGTAGAAGTTTTAATTGGTACACCAGAGAGAAGCTGAAAGCTTGTTTTCATTCTCGATGCATCTATCTTAGAGGAGAAGTTCCAGAAACTTGAGTATAACAGAAGAGTCTTCAAAAGGAATTAGGTAGAAATGAATCAGAACATACTACCTTTGTAGGGCCAAGAGATTTTATTTTTGACTCTGCAGAGGTCAGAAAAATCTATTCATCAGAGATCATATTATGTTATAACTAAACAGGTAGTTAACGTCCTCAAAGTTTGGACTTTTTTTTTTTTTCATAAACCTGAGAATAGCTTCCATCTTCACATGTGTCATGGCTATGAACGTTATCGGGAGAATAGAGAATAACTGATTATTATCTTCCTAGGTAAACAAACACAATTTGTACAGTGTAGTTTTTAATGATTTCTAAGAGCTCATATTGCAAAGTTGAGTTATTCCCAAAATGTTGGGGTTGAATCTCCACGTGATAGACTGAGATAGTGGGAAGCCCTAATCTCAGCAGTAATGGCCACTTCTTTATGTTTCTTTCTTTTATTTTCATTTAAAAATATTTTTCTTTTCTTTTTTTGTGGAATTAGAGATGGCACCCAGGCCTTTATACTGAGCTACACTCTCCAGTCCTTTTTTATTTTTATTTTTTATTTTGAGAAAAAATCTTACTAAGTTGTGCAGGCTGCGCTCCTACTGCCAATCCTGCTGCCGGAGCCGCCCAGCATGCTGGGATTACAGGCGCTGCCACTACGTCTGGCCTCACTTTCTTTCTTCCTTTTTTCTTTTTTTAGTAGATTTTTATTAAAATTTGTCCAAAATTAGACAAACTTACAGGCCATTACACAAGCTTACAGACCATAATACATTGTGCCTTTTGCTTATAACAGCGAGCAATGTAAACAACCACATAGATGCAGCATTAAGTCACAACTACATAAAGTCACTGTAGTATCTAGTGTACGTGTTACTGTTTTGAGTTTGGGTTATCAGGTTCTTGTTTTTAAGATACCTTTATTCCTCTGAATTCTCATTCCTCTCCCCCTTTGGCCTCCTCTTGTTCCCTTGGACCCTTTGCCTATTGACTTAGTTCTGACCCTTTGCCTTTTTGTATCCATTGTTTACCATTTTCTTTTGTTTGCATTTTCCCTCACTCAAATGAGGGATACCATATGGTCTTCAAGCTTGCAAGTCTGGTTTATTTCACTCAACATTATGTTTTCCAGATCCATCCATTTTCCTAAAAATGACTCTAGTTTGTCCTCCTTTATAGCTGAGTAGTATTCCATTATATATAGATACCACATTGTGTTTATCCAGTTGATGGGTATACAGACTGCTTTCAGACTTTAACTATTATGAATTGTGCTGCTATAAACACAGGTATGCAAGTATCTCTGTGGTATGCTATCTTTAGCTCTTTGGGGAAGATACCTAGGAGGGGAATGGATGGGTCATATGGGATTTCTAATTCCAGGCTTTTGAGAAATTTCCATGCTGATTTCCATAATGGTTGTTCTAGTTTGCATTCCCACCAACAGTGTGGGAAGGTTCCCTTTTCGCCACAGTTGCACCAGCATCTGTTGTTTGATTTCCTAATGACTGCCATTCTTTCTGGGGTAAGGTGGAATCGTAGAGTTGTTTTAATTTGCATTTCTCTAATAGCCATAGATGTTGAACATTTTTTCATATATTGTTGGCCATTTGTATTTCTTCCATGGGGAAGTATCTGTTCCTTTCTCTAGCCCATTTCTTGATAGGGCCATTAATTTTAGGTAGTTTAAGTTTTTTGAGTTCATTGTATATTCTAGATTTTAGTCCTCTGTCTGAGGAGTGGCTAGCAAAGACTTTTTCCCATTCTGTGGGTTTTCTCTTCACTTTACTAATTGACTCTTTTGCTGTACAGAAGCTCTTTAGTCTGATATAATCCCATTTGTTGATTCTAGTTGTTATTTCCTGTGCAACTGAGATTCTGTTTAGAAAGTCCTTTCCTACTCCTACGTCTTCAAGTGTTTTACCTACTTTGTCTTCCAGAAGGTTTAATGTTTCCGTTTTAATGTTTAGATCTTTGATCCATTTTGATTTTAATTTAGTATATGGTGAGAGATATGGGTCCAGTTTCATTCTTCTCCAAATAGATAACCAGTTTTCCCAACACCATTTGTTGAATAGACTGTCTTTCCTCCAATATATGCTTTTGGATCCTTTGTCACAGATCACATATTTGAATATGTCTGGAGAAGTTTCTGTGTCCTTGATTCTGTTCCATTGGTCCATGTATCTATTTTGAAAGCAAAACGTCCTCAACTTTGCAATAGATTTTCTTTCCTTGGGCAAAACCCACTAATTACTCTGCTTTATGAGGCAGGCCTTCAGAAGCAAAGGCAGAGCATCTTGTGCGACCCTGTTCAAACACAGTTTTCAATGACATCTGTACCTTGAAAAGGCGACATTCTCAGTGCTAGGAGGTTCTACCAGTTATTATTCAGCATTCACATTTGCTTACAGCATATGCAAAACAGAGCCACGTTTTTTCTCCACAGGAGCATGTACTGAGGGCTTACTCTAGGTCAGAATTTAAAATCACTGTCAGTCACCATGGTAATCGCTTTTGCAGATGAGAAAACAGAAGGATCGAGATGTCACTCTGGGAGCATCTCCCAGAGTCTGGGCTCCTGACTGTCTCCTTAAATGCCTGCTACGTGCTCTAGCCGTGGTATAGAATTATTGGGAACACTTGCCGCTCCCCTGCCCACCCCCTTTCCTTAACCTTCCACTTCTGCCTGTAAAATCAGAACACTTGTATTAATGGCTACGGATACATACTGGGGTGGGGTAAAGTACAGAACGGAGGTACTACCTGTCTGCACCTATTGTGTTCCAACCCCGCATGCCTGGTTAATGGTACAACACAGATTATCAGCTCTGCCTTCCAGGATGCTTTGCTGAAGCCCTAGGAGAAGGTGCTAAGTGAGAAATGGTAAAGCAAAATAAGCAAGAGATGGTCAGGTTGGGATTGTTTCTGTCCTGGAATCATTGTACAACTGACCACAACTTAATTTAGGGGTATTCCTTGTAAGTAAGTAATTTCGAATCAAGTTACAGCCGAGCACACAGCCATTTGGTTTATCACCCAGGTGCCACCCGTGGAACAACACCCAACTAAGGCAAACCTCTAGGGACAGTCAATCAAGTACAGATGTCCCTTGGGTAGCTGTGGGGCCAGAGACTCCAGGGCCTTCCTCGGATACCAGAATCTGCAGGTGCACAAGTCCTTTACGTAATGGTAAAGTTTCTGCACAAAATCTGCACAATCCTTCCTATACTTTAAAAGCATCTCCAGGTCACATGTAATATGTAGTACACTGAAATGCTGTGTAAATAGTTGTTATATTGTTTAGGAGATAATGACATTGAAAAGCCTGTACATGTTCAGTACAGATGTGGAAGTTTTTTCCCAAGTGCTTTTGATCTATGGATGGCTGCATCTACAACACAGAAGCAGGGATGGGGAGGACC
This sequence comes from Hystrix cristata, assembly GCA_004026905.1. Lineage (NCBI taxonomy): Eukaryota > Metazoa > Chordata > Mammalia > Rodentia > Hystricidae > Hystrix > Hystrix cristata. The sequence goes on along the minus strand of PVJO010017741.1, from coordinate 2,043 downwards.
TGCTGCCATCAGGCAGGCACTTTGCTTCTCTTCTAGACCATGAGCGCCCATGGCTCACACTGCTGGAGCAACGCTCTCTCAACCACCTCTGTCTTTGAGTGCTGCCTGATTTTATTGCCCAAATAAATTCTAAGTTTGTCTGGAGTTTTTCTTTTAATATAATTTAACAATAAATTAAATAAAACAAAGTAGAATAAAATATGCCCCATTAAGTGTTGGAGGAACCCAGTGACTGTGTGGAGTTTGATGGTAAGATGCAGCCACCAACTGGGAAACCTGAGTGGGTCTTCCTTGGCCTGGCCCTACTGATGGTGGGGCCTGAGGCGTGTCCCAGTGCTGGGACAGCTTTGTGGGAAGAGAATAGTGGGAAAGGGGAGGTATCAGTCTGGCCTTCCAGTGCCTGGAAAAGCGGCTTCAAGGCACCCTGGAGAACTGGAGCCGGGTCTGCTCCTGGCTGCAGGGAACCCAGAGGTGGTCTTACCACTGTCACCAGGACCATTTTATATCTCTAGGTCAAGAAGTTTTGGGGGATTTGGGTCACACAACTTGGTATTTATACATCTGTATGTGAGAAATTTAAGCTAAGAGGGTCTAAACTCCCACTATGTCAATACTGTGCTTACTAGGCTGTTTGATTTAATGTGAGATCTTTCTTTATTTAAGAACAAGGGAATCTTAAGGATATACAGTTCATTTTTACAGTCTTATTTCTATTCTTCAACTTACATTGTATTTTCATTTTCTTATGTCACATAAATACTTCATTCTGGTGAGGTTTAAATACCCTCTCAGAGATCCACAATATTGGATATTGTGGTTCAGGTTTAGAATGTCCCGGGGACTTCCGGGAAGATGGCGGAGCGGAGAGAAGGAGAGTAAGAGCCTCTGCGAGATTTTTTGTCCGGACACTGGAATATAACAATTTAGGGAAGAGAAGAAGGAGGGAAGCGTGTTCTTAGGACCCACCAGGGAGCTGAAGCAAGAATTGAAGCCCAAAAGGAGAGACCAGCCGAGAAGAACACAGAACACGGTGAGGGACGCAGCCTCAGCTTGCAGCCCCCCGGGTCACAGCCCTGCGCGCTCCCGGCACAGCCCGGACGGCCCCAACTCAGGGCTGCAGCTTTCAGCGGAGTGACGCAGTTTGAGCCTGCAGACGCAGGTGACTCCTGGAAACCCCAGAGACCTCCACGGAAAGACACACAGCGGAGTGGAGCGGGGGACACTGAAGACTGCAGCGGCTGGTGAGTCACCTGAGTCATTTGAGCTCAGACGGCCCCCAGGAGAAGGTGGAGATCTGCTGATTGCCATTTTGGGAAGGGGCCGAGCTCAGAACTCAGAAAAGCTGCTAGGGGCCTTTGGTGCTGGGGCAAGGCGGGGCAAGGCAGAGCAGAGTTCAAACTCAAGCTGGAAGGAGGGAAAGGAGCCAAGTTCAAACTGGCAGGGAACTGAGTCCAAGCCAGTGGGAGACACACAGTGTGTCTCCAGCTGAACAAATTGGATTTCAACCCCACAGCCAGTGATCAGGCTGAACTTCAATAGAACGGGTGAAGCCTTGCTATTGAACCCAGCTGGGAACACTCGCTGCCCTGCCAAAATCTACTGCTGGGATTAATCAGCAAGGACCTGGGTCTGTCACTCTGTCTACCACTGACAGTAGAGACACACCTGGAAGTGGACATTTTATTTTATTTTATTGTGTTGTATTTTTAAATATTTTTTCCCTCTCTGCTCTTCTTTTTCTTGTTTTTTTTTTCTTATTTTTTATAGGAAAGTGACTTTCTAGTTTTTTTACTGTTTTTTTTTTGTTGTTGTTGTTCTGTCCTTGTTTTACTTCTTCCTTCTCTCCTTTCCTTCTGTTTCCTTTACCAGTTCCCCAAAGTTTGCATAATTTCCCCCTGGCTTCCAACCTTGCTTCTCGGCTCTTTCTCTTCTTCTGTTTCTCTATCCTTTCCTCCTAATCTCTTTTGAGTTTTCTCCACTGAGAGTAAAATCACCATATTGAGGGCATATTTACTGCAAACAAGTTTCTGGATTATTGGGGAT
>PVJO010017740.1:0-38397 GCA_004026905.1 Hystrix cristata | reverse complement strand
TTTTAAATTCCCCATTTATTAAAGTTACTATTTTATAACATTATTTGAACCAGCGTACCTCATTAAGAAACTAAAACTTTGACAACAATAAAAATAATTTTTATTAAAGACCTTTAATACAATGCTTGCAAATACTCAAAAATTTGCACATAGAATCTAAGTCTTTTTTATTCAAAGTTAATTTTCTTGTATATATTCTTCCACAATTCAAAAATATCTTATGCATATGTGAGTTAGCAAGTTGCATTGGAATTTGCTATGACCGTAGTATAAAATTACGTAAAGGCTCTTAGTTAAAGTACTTTAACATTGGAGTTTCAGGTTCTCTCTCCCCTCCTCCCCCCAGTAGTGAGTGTCCAGTGCAAGGCTTTTAACATGCTGGGCAAATGCTCTACCACTGAACTATACCCCGCCTTTTCCGGTGGGTGGGTCATGGGACTAGGGATTACACCCAGTACTTCTCACTGAGCTATATTCCCCACCCATTTATTTTATTATTATTATTTTTTAATGAAAAAGTTTCAGGCTGGGCTGGAACTTCCCAGCATTCTGCCTCAGTCTCCTAGAATGCTGGATGTTTTAAGTACTAGTCTCATCACTGAGACAAAATACCCAACACCTAAAGTTAAAAGAGGAAAGGTTTAGTTCAGATCACAGTTTGTAGAGGTTTCAGTCCATAGTCAGCTGTCTCCAAGGCAGAGGGGCAGCACAGAGGAGGAACAGTCCATAGCAAAATAGGGACGGAAGAAGGCAGCAAAACAGCAAAATAGCAAAGCAGCAGCAGCAGCAGAAGCAGCAGCAAGTGATGACAGCAGCCAACTTTCTGTCTCTTATACTACATTCCATCCAGGGTCCCTGCCCGTGGGGTGGGTAGTATTCACGTCCAGGATAGTTCACTCTTAATCTCAGCATCGTATCCTCAATTCCAGCATTACACATTTAATCCCAGTGTCACACATTCTAGATCCAGCCACCTCCGAAAAACTCCACCTACGACTGCGTAAGGCTTTGGGGGCACATCTACATACAAGACATAACCCTGGATTACAAGTGTGCCCCGCCATTTTAATTTACATATTCAAATAATCACGGGTAAATAATGAATGAGGTAACTGGGAACAGTAAATTTGTGACTTACAAATGAGTTCCATTCCAAGAGAACATTCATAAATCGGATTCATAAATCCCCTTTGATACACAAATACAACCTATAGTATGTTGCTTTGTGCTTCCTGGCAGTTTCCTCCACATCACCACTGTTCTCCCTCTCGCTTCTGGACATCTTGGGCTCTGACTGAGCACTGTCCTACCCCACACTATCATACTGTACAGTAAGCACAAAGCACAAAGCAACTGTGACAATGTCCAGCAGACCTGTGAGCTACTTTGCGTTTTGTTCACATCTAAGAATGTTTATAATGTGAGTTCCATTTGTATCTGTGAAAGTCCACGACTCGAATGTTTGGAAGTTGGGGACTTACTGTACAGTAATAGAAAGGAATGTTTTCTCCCTCTGGAAGTCAAACTGCTGGTGTAATTAAAATTATGAAAAATGTTTTCAAAAGTGCAATTATTATTAACTATTATTGGTAAACAGCTACTGGTATATATCTGAAGTTGGCTCTTTCCTGAAGCTTTATGTGAAAGACATTGAACTGAAGTTAGCAAGTTGCATCTGAATGTTAAGGTCTTCCTTTTTGCTGAACTGGCATTGTAGCCTGTATTGTGCCCCCCCCCACACCGTCCTATTCATATATTGAGGCTCTAACACTCAGTAACTCAGAATGTGGCTGTGCTTGGGGACAGAAACTTGAAAGAGGTAAATAACTAACAAGGCTGTACAGGTGAACATTGACGCAATCATGCAAAAGGATATTAAAACATGAGAGACATCAGGGTGCACAGGCAGAGATCATGTGAAGAGGCTCTAAGAGGGTGGCCTCTGACAACCAGGAGAGAGACCTCAGAGGAAGCCACACAGCTGCCATCTTGGTCTTAGAATTTCAGGCTCAGGAATTTTGAGAAAATAAATTTTTGTGGTTTCAGCCATTCAGTCTCTGTTACTTTATTATGGTTCTCCTAGCAGTCTAATACCCTTGGGCATACTGCCTGCTATAATTACAGAAGCAGCAACACCTGTCCTAAAGTTTCTCAGTAAAACAATGTATAAATGGGATTGGCAGGACTATGTTTACCCTAAAATGTGGCAGTTCTCTCTTGTTCTTTTAATAGTAATTCAGTTTTGATCAAAATATACTAGACAGTTGCCCTATTGCGACATTGTCATTAACAGAAAATTTAAGAGAAGTAGAACAAGAAAATTCTCAGCAGTCCTGATATGTGACACAAAATATCTACACAAAAGTGAATTATTCTACTCACGAAAGATTCTTAGGGACTCTATTTTTGCTCTTGGATTAAATACAATCTGAAGCATTTTAATTAAATGCTTTTTGAATTGTTAACACTGTGTAACATCAAATTGAAAGGGGAAGATGAACAAATACAGAGATTCATGCTGAGTCGTGTAATACAATAACTTGCATCCTTACATTAAATTTTGAAAAGCAGAAATTCTAAAACATCAGGCTCAGTAACCATAGTAATATGGACCCACACAATTTGATGGCTGTGTAATAATTCACCACAAATTAATAACTGATCCCTATATAATAATCTAACTTCTTTAAGATGGCATATTTCTTTAGAGAAGTAAAACCTCAACCGCAAAGAGATGTATTTCTTTTTGCCTTTTCAGAACGATTCATTTCTAAATACTTATTGTTTATTTTATGTTATATTTTATATGTTCAACAACATATATTTGGAGGAATAAAAAATAAATATAAAATATTACAAATAACAGCATTATAGAAGAATAATGTAATATACCAAGTGAATTATTAGTTTTAAAGGCACTAATATGTGAAATTCTAAACATAGTGCCTGATAAAAATAGAGCTACAGTATACAACAGGTGAAAATTCTAAAGTGTCATGTTCTCAAGAAGCAGGGAAAACTCAGCCTGAAAATGATATTCACTAAAATAGTATCATACAAATTACAATTTTAATTGTAACAATAAATAAATAATGGACTATTTAGAAGGAAATGTATTTTAGAGGAACCACACAGTCCAACTACACCAAGACACACCCAAGTCCTTCATTTATCAAACACACACACACACACACACACACACACACACACACACACACACACACATATTCTTTCAACTTTTTGGGAGGACAGTTTGTATAGAAAGATTTATAATGAAAAGTTTACTGAAGAAGTATGGAAATTTTAAAGAATAAAAAATATGTAGGATCAGGAAGAAATTTAGTGCTCTTTTAATTTTGTCATTTGACAAAGACAGTAATGTAAATGTACCTGGTATCAAAATTAGGTAAACTTAGTACTAATTAAATTAAAAAAAAAAAAAAAACAGGGGGAGGAAAATTGCACTGCTTGCCAGGCTTGTCTCTCTCTACCAATGTAGAAAAGAGAAGAAGAGTCAGAGAAGAACAGTGCAAAGCAAACAGATTTTTTTATTTGCTGGAGGAAGCAGTACAAAGCTACTCCGAGGAGTGGGAGGCCAGAGCCAGCTCAACAATGAATCTGGGGCTGAAGTCCTGTTTTATGGGGTAGTAATGCTGTCTCCATCCCCCTGAAAATCAGGGGGGTGATTGGCTATTAAACTTGTTGCTAGAGGTTTGCTTCTCTAGACCAATAGGAGAATTTGGAGAGGCCTGGAAGCCTGCACTAAGAGGACAGTGTTGGGAAGGTGTTAAACCACAACCTGTCAGCTTTAGAAGAAAAACCACAAGACTGCTTGAAAACTACTCATCTCAGAGGCTGTTTTTTCCACTCTCTAAAAAGGGGCTTGGGTCTTTTAACACCCCCCCCCCCAGGGTTCCTTTTGTCCCTATACCATGATACGTAACTCTTACCAGAAGACCAAACGATGGAGTCAAAAAATCTGGGATTGGATCTTCCAGAAACATATGCCAAAATAAAACTCTTCTCTTCATTAATTAATTGCCTTAGGTATTTGTTACAGTAGCATGAAGTTGACTAATACAGACTAGACTTTTTTATATTTAGACTATAATTTTATTTCCCCCTCTTTATCTCTTTATCCTCTTTTTTGCACATTATTATCTATCTCACAGACCCTAATTCATGCACGTATTTTTCTTGTTTGCCTTGTCTAGATCTCTGATTCTGAGATTATCATAGATAAAGAGAACTAATATCTATAACAAATATAAATGGCAGAAGTTCTTCACTAGCTCCAGTGGACATATGGGTGTCACTTTCATTCTAACTTGACATGTTCTGAACAACTAACTTGACATGTTCTGAACAACTTGAATGGCCAAAGTACAGCAGAATTAAACGATACAAACAGAAGATTAGGCTCACAAATTCACTGAAAACCTAAATAGACTTATAAAATACTTTTCTAGCATGGAAAAAGAAGCATGTACAGCAATAACGTGCAAACTTTCATAATGAATCTAAGCCTACAAGGATCAATGAATCTACTCCAGCTCATCCACTTTACTGTTTTCTTTCTCCATTTAATAGCGTTAGGAAAACAAATGTGTTTTTCATTGTTGTTTTAAACCAAAAGACAGAGCTATATATAAGCAAGAAGGAGTTCAGTTAAATGTTTTATTGTAAGTTTGGCAAAGCCTAACTACAGTAAAGGGAGTCCTTCTGGATATTTTTCTTTCATCTTTAATATTAGGACAGTTTTATTGAAATACAGAAATGTATTTGTAAGTTTGTGAACCTTTTCTTAACTCTAGGTGGCTGAACAATTTTAATGATCACTAATTGTTTGTGTGAACCCAAACATCTTTTTCACTTCTCTGATTCAATGCATTCAATGGCCTCCCACTGTTCTTAGAATTGTTCTTCCTTTGCCCTTCCTTAGGCCACAAGACTAAAACCAATGTGACTACTGCCATCTTCACTAGTTTTTGGAACAAAAGTCACAATGGCCTCATTCGTAATCATCAAGATCACTATGTCCCTAATGTTTGTATGGCACTGCCGGGAGTTCCTTTTGCTGGGCATTTTCTCCAATTTTCTTCTAGTTAAATCCCAATCTTCCTTCAGAACAAACATCACGAACTTTGAGAACTTCCTGAGTGCCCCCTGCCAGAGGTTATTACAGCCATCCTGCATTTTTTTGTGACAGTAATATTTGAATTGATTGGTACATTATGTTAAATGACACCATTGCTAATCTCTTGCTTACCCACTTAAATACATGGCTATAAGAGCAAGGACTATGTTTTCTTACCCAATAGTGAGACCCTGACTCCTACTATACTACCTTAAACAGTGAGGGTGATTGATAAATACCTGTTTGCATAGTGAATGACTTGAGGGGCAAAGTGCACCAAAATGTAGGCGGTACGCACACAACTAATATGAAAGTCCACTTTCTTAACATACATAAAGAACACCTTTTTCATAGTAGTTACCATTAAACTTTCCTAGGACTTAAAAACCAGAATTCATTGTATGTCCAAAGGTATATCTAGGCTAAATACACTGACAAATTACAGTGTCAATAACAATTGAGTAATAAGCTTATTCCAAGTATATTCTGAATAGATTTTACCATTCCTGGAATAGGACATTTAATTCAGCATCGTAGAATAAAAAGAAAAAAAAAAATGTAAAGTACTGCAGAAAGGCAAAATGTAATGATACATGTCACCGGGTAATAGTTCAGAAGATGTTGAAGCATTTCCAAATATCTCTGGAGATATTATGAGAAGTGAGTTTAAAATTAATTCTTAAAGTTACAGAGAAAAATAATGTAAATTTAAAAATTTAAATTAGCAGAATGAAAGCACAAAGTTAAAATTATCTATTACTTTCTGAGGTTTTGAACTCCTGTCAGCAGAAGGAAGGCCTGAAGCATCAAATGCTTGACCAAGCATAGATCTAGATCTGTGCTGGGAAGAACACAGGGTCAAATGAGGTCTGAGAGCTACCTTTTATTTTTCTCTGACAATCTTTTTTTTATTCGATATGAAAAATGTCAATAATTCTTCCACCGACAAAGGTCATGATAAAAAACGTAACATCATGCTAAAGCTTTACTTATGTAAACTGTTGTACACTCCACCATGAGATATTAAAGCAAAATTTTATTTTAAACTAACATCAGTACTGAAATTGAGTTGCACAGACAAGGTATTTCAGTATTATCATACTGTTTTAGTATATGTGAACCAATGCCATTTCAAATCCATCATTTGAAAAAGTGTCTGTGCTAGTGCTGCTTTAAGAACCTTCTGGAAATTTTACTCTTATGGGACCACTGTCATAAACTAAGCCAATTGATTTCATATGCTCCTCGAGAATTACCTGTTAGTAATGTCAGTGTCTAGAAGTTATTATTAGAGTGCCTAGATTTCTTAGAATAGAAGTTCCAAGATAATTCTGGTCTGGAATATTATCCAGTTTATCCTGATTGGGTGATTTATTAATCTCTTGAAATATTAAAAGACACAACAGAGAACTTTTCCTTCAGCCAAATCACCCATAAATGTCTGTGTGTATTTATTACTTCACACAACACATCAAAGGATCACGTTTAAGACAAACGTGGGTGGACAAGAGATTTCTGAGTTTAAACACTGCCCATTACAGCATATTAACTTTCCTTTTTCATATGCACAACTCTCTTGAGATGTCTGTTTGTAGTTATATAAAAAGTGGATTCTTCTGCCTGAAAGGATAGCAAGGGAGATTTGCTATTGTAGTTTGTTATGAATTTTATTGATGTCGATTTTTGTGTAAGATACGATATGGATTGTGAAGGAATTCTCATTTTGACATATCAACTCTATTCATAATAGACCCATTATCTAATCTCTTGGTGTGTTTTGAACTTAGAGATGTTAATTCTGGCCTCTGTCCTCAAGAATCTCTAAAATGCACTTAACATTATTACCATGTACCAAGTTATTCTGTCCAAAACTAAATATGCTTGAACTTTAAATTCATATGATTTTTTTCTCATATGTGCATTAATTCTGACATTTTATTTGTTCATTTTTGTGAATTTATTCCAATATATTTATTCTTCAGCATAGCATTATGAAAGCAATTAAAATCACCACTATATATACAGGTCGATATTATTATTCTCCTTCTCAAATTTTCGTTTAACCTGTTTGTGATTATCTGTATGACTCCTACATCTTTTATACTTTCTGAGTCCTGATCTATTATTGGTTTCAACTTGCCATAACTTGCGGGTATTTTTTCCCTTCCAGAATTTTTTTAGCATATACATAGTGCTTCCTCTTGAACTTTCTTGCTTATTTTATTTATTTTCAATGATAACAGAATTAGCTTAAAAGAATGCCTAGTTTTTTCAGGCATACAAAGGGTGACCAAAACATTTGCTGTGTATTTACATTTTTAAAAATTTCTTTGCTTCAACGCACTTTTCCCATTGTTCATTTCACTTTCTGACGCAGTTCTGGAAGTCTTCTTGCGTGAGTGTCTTCATGAGTAAGGATCAAATACAATGAACGATATTGATGAATGGCAGCCGACAGAAAGTTGGGTGCATAAAAACATGATCCTGTGTCCTCACTCACCTTAATTACAATATGTGGTACCTTGTGACTTCTGGGCGTTCCACAAAATCCAAATAACTGTGAAAAGTCAAGACAGCCTTGACAATGCAACTAATGGCCAAAAGAGGATTTTCAGACCTGCTTCAGAAAGTGGCAAGAATCATGAGAGAAATATGTTCAAAGAAAGAAGGAGTATGTTGAGAGCGATTAGTGGCAATGTGTATTTTACTGTAAACATTTTTTTAGGAATTTAAACATTCATTATTTTTTTCAGTCACACCTGCTATCTAGTAAATAATTAGGTGCCTAGAAAATAATTTAACAAATGGCATGAGAAAATATCAACTAGAAATAAGGACAAGCTTCAAAACTACGAATTATAAGAAGGGTATATAAGGATGGATATTATTAATTGCTTTGGAATATGTTTATATAAAGGACTATCCTCTCCTAATTGATTCCTGACATCTCAGAAAAGCTGCTGGTAGCAGGAATATGAGTCACTGTATGCAAAACGACAGTAAAAGGCTATGGATTTGGTGAGGTGCTCTGAAAATTCTTTTATATTTTAAGTCTTAATGGTAATTTCAAGAAAACATTGGTTCTTTATTCGAGTAAGAAAACATGTCTTAGCACATTTGCTTTCTATCAGTATTCTGTGCAGCACTAGGATTGCAGGGATTCATACCACAGTTTCAGATTAGTACATGTATTTACTGGAAGACATGCTTGTCTTAGAGAAACTCTGCTTTCATGTATTTTCTTTTGTATTATTAGTACTTAATGTATAATTTAGTCAATTTTTTTATCTTTCGACATTTGAATACTATTGTTTTATAATCAAGTACACTAAATATTTTTAAAATTTAGTCTGACTTTGATCCATTTTGATGTATTTAACTAGAGATATTTACAAATAAATACGTTCTACAATCTGAAATTTTAAACATATTAATAGAAAAATCTATAATAATTGCCTTACTTTACAATTGGAGAAAATACAATATTCTATTTTTCTTCTTTGATTTTAAGGCTATGGCAAGTATGAATTTTGTTTAGATACATCAAGAAAAATAATATTGAACGAGTGATTTGTGCTTAAAATGAATTTCGACACTATCTCAAATAACAGTTAATTCTTTAATACTAACTACATAGTCTTTGAAATAAACCAAAATCTCAATACTTTTCTATTTTATGCGGCTTGTGTTGGCTTTTTAAAATGTGAAATTTTAACCTTATCATATCATATTTAATATCATATGAGAAATTCACATGAGTGAAATAAATTTAACTATCACACACACACACACACACACACACACACACACACACACACACACACAAGGTGACGTGCTAGAGTCAGCCAGTTTCTCTAAGTCTAGAAGATGCTGATGATTCTTGTTTAGAAAGTTCATAATTGTCCCAGAGGAATGAAAGCAAAGCTGAGTAACACTTTGCATAACAAGACAGAAAAGGTCACTTTTCCTGACCACAGTTTCACAGTCACAGAGCCTTAACCGTACAGCATCTGGGCTTCTTTTGCCTTGGATATTTCCAGTGTTTTCTGGGCATTAGAATCAGAGAATTATAAAGAAACAGGAGAGTCTCGTGGTTATTAGTGTTGTTTTCTTTGATTTTATTTGTTTGTATTGTTTTTATTTTGTTTCGTTTTATTTTGTTTTTCAAATGAAGACAGGGAAAGTGGAAACCTGAGTTTAAAGCTTATAATCAAATTCACTTTTTAAGTCATAAAACTAATTATTTAATTGAAGCTATACAAAAAGACACAGTATAACTGAAAAGAGTGAAGAAAAAATATTTAGAATGTCTCAAAAGATTTAAAGTAGCAGCAGGACAGGTTATAAAATACTGTGTGAGAAATAAAATTCTTAAACTATAAGTAGAAATGTAACATTACACAGAATATAAAATACAAAGACAGAAATAGAAAAGGATGCTGTTCAGTATTTTTGACATGTAGAGAAACTAGGTGGTTCTCAGTAAGTCAACACTGGATGTAGTTTCCTATTTAGTTCCTATGAACACGTGTTCAGACACTATGGCTGTGCTAAGCCCTATGAGACCAATGGGAGTAAAAAATTCTTAATTGGTTTCAGTGGAGATTTTGAAACTCCATAACTAAATTTCATCAGAGCCCAAATAGTCTGTGAATGAGGGTTTTTCTATAACCACAGTTCTAATGAACAATTTTTTATGAGGATCTAAATTTCAATTTTGTGCAGTTAAAAAAAATTAAATTTTGTGTAGCTGAGTTAAGTATAATGGTTTGGCATGAACTGGAAAGTCTAGGCCTGTAGTAGACATAATAACTGATATGGTAATAATTAAATGTAGTAATAACAGCTCAGCAAAATAATTAGTTTGTCTGGAAATAAAGAAAAAAGTTTAACTATAAGTAATATATTACAGAAACTCATTTTTAACAACTGTTTTAAACATTATGCAAAACAACCTCATAAGCCAACATTCATGCATAAAAACTGAGGGACCATTTCCAAAAGTGTCAGAAACTGAATAAGAAATTTAGAACTCTCCATAAAAACAATCTGACAAAATGCTTTAATGAATAAAATCAATAATCTCAGAAGTGTGGGTTCCTTGTTTATTATTCTATCATCTTGAGTCTTTCGAATTCTGTTTTCATATATCTGTGGTCTGTACTTAGTCACACACTGCGATATGTTTTTTAATGCACACAAAGGATGAGTATAGCAGGACCAGGGAGGTAAGGACAGAAAAAAGATGAGAAAATTATGATGGAATGAGAAGAACAGAAGAAGACAGAGAGGAAGGTTTCCTTTGTCTTAACAGTGCAGAAGTCTGAGTCTTATGGATTGCCTGCAAGTTGTACTGCCGCCAACAAAAGCAGAGTTTGTAGTTTAGAGGCATTTTCCCTTCTCCATTGTGTCTGGAATTCTTAAAATGTAAGGTTACACATCTATCCAAAATATTTGCATGGCAATAGAAATTTAGTAAAGTGAAAACAAGGTGAGATAATATGATTAAAAGCTAAAGCCAAAATTAGATAGGAAGGTCTTAGGGTGAGAACATCTTGAATTCAATGATTTTCAAAGAAGAAAATTCAGCAAACTCTTTCATTTTGCATTACTTTTTTTTTTTTTTTTCCCCTGGGTGCTGGGGCTCAAACTCAGGGCCTTGCATTTGCTAGGCAAGTGCTCTACCACTTGAGCCAAATCCCAAACCCTTATATTACTCTTAAATTTGCTGTTAAGCCCACAAAATATTCATTTCTGACTTAACATTTTTCTTACTAGTCTTCCAACTTTCCAGCGATAGTTAACAGGAATGTAGATGCTCTTTTTGCTTTCAGAAATGTAATAATAACACTTGAAGATTCTAAGCAGAGTTTTCTCTCCATTCAATCAATAGGAAATATATACCCCAATTTAACAGAACCAAATATTTACTTCACAATAGCAAACAATAATAATTAAAAGAGAATCTATATTTTGGTGCCTATATTAAGTAAGATTGAGTGGGAAAATGTAATAATGGTGTAAATTCTGGATTCTTTTGTTCGTTTAACAAGAGCTTTATTAGGGTGATGTAAAGAAAATCTATTTTAACTTCTCTATTTTCACGGAGAGAGAACAGCTGTCCCAAGCATTAAATGAATGGTGCAGGTAGTTACATGTCAATGCATCATAAAATCCCTACAGAAGAAAACAATTTTGTGATCTGTCCCTGAAAAAGAAACACTGCAGATTCTGTTACTGTGTATTTCTCTTTCATCCTACCTCTCGTTGTCTCTTTTGGGGTGACTCCTTTAGCAATCTATGATTTCATTTCCCCTTAACTTCAGCCAATCATTTATCTAAAAGTTAACTTTTCTTTTTGTACTGTCAACTCTAAATAGTGGAGGGGCCGGGGATTTAGCTTAGTGGTTAGAATGCTTGCCTCGCAAACACAAGGCCCTGAGTTTGATCCCTGGTACCAAAACAAACAAACAAACAAAATAAACAAATAAAAACAAGAAAACTCTAAATAGTGTAAAACATGCTGAGTGTGGTGGCACATGCCTATAATCCCAGTGCTCTGGAGGCTGAGGCAGGAGGATTGCTTCACGTTCAAGGCCAGCCTGGGCTACATAGCGAGATTCCATCTCAAAAATAAATAGACAGATAGATGGATCGATAGATAGATAGATAGATAGATAGATAGATAGATAGATAGGTAGATAGATAGATAGATAGATAGATAGATAGATAGATAGATAGGTAGATAGTGGAAAACACTGCATGCACAGCAGTGAATTACAAGTACACATACACCCACAGTTGGCTTATAAATTCAATAAAAAGCAATGATTGCAGACACCAGGTGAAATTAGACGACAAGTTAATATGCATCCAGGCCACTCTGTTTTATGATGTTTCTCCCCCTACACACACTTCATTCCCTTCTCCACCCCTTCTCTCCCTTTCCCATCTGTTATTTACCTACTTACACTGTATCTATATAAGTTGTTCTTGAATTCTTGGTAATGAGAACACATTTGCTACTAAAAGCCAGCATAAATATTCCGTAAGATTTTGGAATATGAAAATTTGCCATCTGGATATTTTCATACTGAAACATAGGTGTATCTGCCCTTCATTATCCACTTCTACTTTATCAATAATAGTAGTTATATCTTATTTCTGTGCACCGTCAGGGATAAGATGATATTTGGACACATAATATGAAGTGCATGAATCTTCTAGGAAAAGCTTTGCTGTATTAACAGAACTCTGAACTTAAATTAAATGTGATGGCTCTAAGAATGGGACATTGGTAACATTTTAACCAAGTGAGCTTGTGTATTACAACTCACAAATTCAAACCCTTCTTCCCTGCCTTTTTGCACAAGATGACTTTTTGCACTTCTCATTCCCCTCTCAGTCTCTTAAGGCCATATATACTGCTTTTGGTTCAGGATACTTGGAGAAAAATACTTTGTTCTAAATCATTGTGTTTTAATTGTATGAACTGTCAAGGCTTTCATAGCTCCCTAGTGTAGCCTGGAGATAGCTAGGCATAATTCATTTCACTCACTTGCATAACTGTACCTCGGATGGAGAGCAGACTGTGTAAGCATTAGAAATAAAGGAGAAAAATATCACATCCAACAATCTATAAGTCTAATAATTTTCCCCCCAAATACTAGGTGACAGGCGCAGAAGTCCTGCTGAACCCAGTCTTCCCAGGTTTACTGAATCCTAATACATCTCGCAAGAGGCCAGAAGTACCCAGTCTTCTCATGTTAAGTGTTGAGCACACTTCCCCTGAAGCTTTCAGCTATTGTTGGAATGAGAAGAGAGATTCATTTTTTTGTGTGTACATGAAGAGGTTAATTTTCTTTTGCTTTCTGTCTCTATCTCTTTCTTTCTTCCTTCCTTTTTCCTCTTTTTCCTGTCCCTCTCTCTGTACTTCTCATTCCCCTCTAAGTCTCTTAAGTTATCTTCAAAGTGATTAATATTTAGAGTAAGGAATTACTAAGAAGTAGATTCACTTCTCTTGAGAATTATTACTCACCAAGAATTGTTTATAATATCAAAGGTTATATGAGCATAGTTTAGACTGAGGAATTCCCCAATCTGCTTTAAAAATATCTTGACATTTTATTCCTCTAAGATATATGATTTAGATACTTTCACAGAAATATTTTATGAAAGGAAAGAATAATTTTCAGATTCATGAAGAAAGAAAAGGTTTTTTTGTCACTGAATGCTTTTGAAAATTTTGGATACCCTTCCTTTCCATAGTGGAGAAAAAAGAAACAAGGAAAATTATTTTTATGACTTTTCCAGAATCTTTAAGTAGTTTCTTCCATGACTGAGATCATTCCCCAGTGACATTTCCATTCAGAAAACCACAAACATTTTTATGTCTTTTTTCTCATATGAATTTTAATGGAAAACAATATCAAAACAAAGAGAAGTTCATACCCAAGCTGTTTTGAGATTGCCATGGGCTAAATTTCATGGTGTTTTAAGTGAGTCTTGGAAATTGTTCTTTGAATTTGCCCTAGAGGACACTAAAGCATAATTAATTATTAATGACTTTTAGGGAGAGGAGTGAAAAAATAAATCCCTTTTCCACCAAGTACATTACAATTCACAAATCTCCCATAACCACACATGACTGACTAATGCTCACATCTGGCTACTACATAAAGAGAGAAGACATTATGCTACCAAATGCGCAGGGGCTTGTAATGGTTGTCTGGATCCATGCACACGCTGCTCTGTCCTCTTTCAAAGGTTTCTATTCCACCTTTCTGCTGTTACTGAGGCAAAAATAACCCCACGACCTGTGCATGTTACGGCTGCTCTATGCTAAGGATTTTTTTAAACTTCATAAGTATTGCAGTCATCTTTCCCACCCATAGACATAGTGGATTTAAGGATTCAGTTATCAATACTTTTATACTAAATATGTAAAATTCTTTAGTCAAAATCGTTTATGTATTATATGCTTACTACTGATTTTCACATGTTTTATGCCTTATAATAAGAAACGATTCATTTAGAAATGCAAAATTTATAAAAGGAAAGCATTTTGTACATTTCTTTGCAAGTTTATCCAAACTTAGCAGTTAATTCTATGGTCAGATAAAATCAGGATTGGTTTGGTAAGTGGTTAAAAAACACATTCCATGGATTTTAGCAATGGAAAACAGATCTCAAGTCATACTCAGTTGCCTGAAAAATGTGTTGCTCTAATTCAAAGTATTCAGAAAATAACACCCAATCATACTATGCCAAGGTGTGACTAGGATTGTCTTCCACATGCCAAGTCAGACAGCTGAGAATGTCTGTACCATGCTCCTAGCTGAAGATGTCCAAGAAAGCTTCATTTTCAATGGGAAAGACTTGTGTCATAGTTAGCGATGGGAAAACTGGCATGGTATTGCAGCCCACAGTGAAGTGGAGCTGAATATAGAAACTAGACAGAGGCCAAGTACAGATTCTAAAGTGACTTCACCAATTAGAACTCACACAGGAAACTGTGAATTAAAGAAGATGGCTAATGTTGGAATTTGATTTCCATTAAATATTCAGAATGAAATCAGATGGTATATAAAAGTTTAGTTTTTGCTAAATTTGTACTGCAAGGTAACTGAAAATTCATTAGCTTGTATGTGTGTGTGTTTTTGCACAAAGTTTTTCAATGGCAAAGCAATAAACTACAAGACAATCTGGTTTCTAACTACAAGCTAATCTTGGTGTATTCTTTCAATTAAAGAAACAAGCTGACTTCAGGGAAGATGGCAGAAAAGTGAACAGCACAGAAACAACCACTCTGAGATTTGTTGCCCAGATGCTGGAATACAGCAACATGAAGAAGAGAAGAAAGGAGGGAAGTGGGTTCCCATGACCCAGCAAGGATCTGAAGCGAGAAGTGAAGCCCAAGGGGAAAGCAAAAAGAGAGTCCTTAGCGCAGAAGAAAGAGGTGGTGAACAGTGCTTTCTTTCTCCCGGAGCCCCGGCCTGCAGTGCAGGACAGGCAGCTCAGTCCTGCAGACACACAGAGATGACTGGCAACCCCAGAGGCTGGCATGCAAAGACACATCAGTGGAGTGGAGTGGTGGATACAGAAGGCTGCAGTGGCTGGTGAGTTATTTGGGTTCAGACGCCTCCCAGGAGTGGGCAATTGGCCAGTCACCATCTTGGAAAATGACCAACTGACCTCAGTACTCAGAGAATTTGTGGGCGGCAGCTCTCCAGTCGAGGCAAAGTGGAGCCGAGTTCAAGCTCAAATCATCAGGAGGTCAAGTAGTTAAGTCTGGGCTGGTGGGAGACATATAGTGTGTCTCTAGCTGAACAAATTGGGTTCCGTCTTAACAACCAGAGACCAGGCTGAACTTTAGTGGAACTGGTAATGAAGCCTGGCTGTTGAACCCAGCTGGGATTACCCACTACCTCACTATAAAGTTACTGCTGGATTAATCAATACAGACCTGGGCCTGCCCAGTCTGCCTACCAGTGAGAGCAGACACACACCTGGAAGAAGGCTTTTTTTCCTCCCTGTTGTTGTTGCTACTTTTTCTCTTTATTTTTTTTCTTGTTTTTACATGAATGTGAAATTTGTTTCTAGTTTTTGTTGTTACTGTTTTGTTCTCTCCTTGCTTTTATTTCTTCTTTCTCTTTCACTCCTTCTTTACTAGTTTCTGAAATTTTGCATAGTCTTCCCCTGTCCTCCAGCCTTGCTTCTTATCTCTTCTGTTCTTCTATTTCTCTACTTTTTCCTCCTAATCCCTTTTGAATTTTCTTTCCTGAGTGTAAAATCACCAT
Source organism: Hystrix cristata (assembly GCA_004026905.1). Taxonomy (NCBI): domain Eukaryota; kingdom Metazoa; phylum Chordata; class Mammalia; order Rodentia; family Hystricidae; genus Hystrix; species Hystrix cristata. The sequence continues at coordinate 22,461 of PVJO010017740.1, read as the reverse complement.
ATTGAGGGCATATTTACTGTATACCAATTTCTGGTTTATTTTAGATATTGTTATATAACCACAAATCTAGTTCATATGGTTAAAGGTGGAAAATTAATAGTTGCCACATTTTTTCATTTTCTTGGCTGCATTTGATGTTATTGTTGTTACTGATCATACCACTTTAGCCAAAGTGAGAGAAGTGTTTTAATCAGTTGTTCTCCTATGTTTGCTAAGTCTGAGATTGCCTGAGGGTCATAAACAACACTAGAGGCCAGGGCAAAGAACAAGGGGCTAGGCAAAATAGGCAGCAACTTCACAGCCCCAACAAATTGAAGAGGTAGGATCTTGCAACAGACTCAAAACTCCAAAACCAGCTGTACCTGGAATACGTCTCTGAGGAAGCAGTCATTTCCAAAGTTTTCTTGATACTAGCAAAAAAAGCTATCTACCATAAGCAACTCACAAAAATCAACCCAGGAATTAAACCAAAAAAAAAAAAAAAAGAAGAAGAAGAAGAAGAAGGAGAAAAGAAAATGAGAAGTCATGTAACCAGGATGCAAACCCCAGACTTGTAGCTCACCTAAGGCAAACACAGGGGCAAAGAAATAGAAAAATCTGAAGTGGTAACAGTGGAAGTAACAAAGCAAATGAATGAGGTTCTAGAAAAAAACAGAAATAATTTCTCACATAATTACAGAGATGGTGAACAGAATGAAAGACATGATTAGTGACTCTAGAGCAGATACGGATTAAAAAAAATAGATCATCTTGGGAAAATAATGGAAAACATGAACACCCAACATAGGAGTAAAATGGAAACCATGAAGACTCAATACTAAAGAAATGGAATCCATGAAACAGATTCAAACAGATATCCAAGAGATTAAAAATTTCACTGAAACTATAGGTAGTAGAAAGAAACAAAGTGAAGACAGAATTTCAGATATAGAAGACAAGATTATGGTTAGCAATCATGAAAAGAAAGAGTTCTTCAAAATGGTAAGGGACCATGAAAAAATCAATCCAACAACTGCTAGATGACACAAAGAAGAATAGCAGAAGATTGATTGGAGTCAATGAAAAAGCAGGAGATAGTACAAATGACATACAAAGCAAACTTGTCTCTAACAGAAATTCTTCGTATTTTAGAGCTGGGAAAAAACCTTGTGCTCACCAATTCATCTCCATTATTCTACATACATGAAAGCAGAGCTGAGGTCAAGAGTGTAAAGGACTTGCATAGATAGCAGAGGGAAAATGTTAAAATCAAATTTAGAGCATAGAAGTCTGACTTTTATGCTGATTCACCCTATCTCTTGCCTTGGTGATGATAAATTTAATATACTGCAAAAAGTAAGTTTTATGGAATGTAAAGTAAAAAGGCAAGACTTAATGCTATGGGCAATATTTGTGTTCCTCAAAATTCATATTTCAAACCCTGAGCCCAATGGAATAATATTAGGAAGTGAGGTTCTCGGAAGGTAGCTGGGTTTGAATGAAGTCATGAGGCTAGTGCCCCATGGTGGGAGGCTAGTCCTGATAAGAAGAGGGAAGACTGTCTGAGGGTCCTTGCTCTGTACCCAACCATGCTGACACCCTAAACTTGGACTTTGTGATTCTAGAACTGTGAGATATAAATGTCTGTTTTTTTAAGTCACTTAGCTGGTATTATTTTTTATATCATCTCAAGAGGACTAAAACGATGTTCCCAGAAGAGCTTGCAGTGACCTAAAAATACATGGAAAAGTCTTCTACAAGCATCTACTGAAGAATAGCAGACAGGCCTTGTGGGTCCCAGCAGTCACTGTCCTGACTGGGCTATCACTTCGAGAATTTGACTATATCTGATGATGCTGACTGATTGGATGCCCTAAAGCATTTGTTCTTGACTTGGCAACATTCTCTGAGAAATACTGCAAAGCTATTGAGTAAAAATAAAACCTTCTATTTTAAGGTAAATTAAATTTTATGGTTGCATCTATTTTGAGATAATACCAATGAGCATATGTTTTCAATAATTCAATTGATCCAAGTACATAAATATGTTTTAAACAAATCAAGAAAAATATGTTAACTGTGTTTGAAAATACTATATACTTTTTAGATTATGGGAAACACCTACTCCTGGCATAGAAATCTAAAAATATCCTAGTTTTATGCATTTTAACCTACAGTTCAGTACCTTTGAGATTTGGAGGAAATGTTTTGAATAAATGATAGTCAACTCTCGGGAATAGCAGAAAATATTTTGAAACAGCTTGTCTTTTATTTGACTTGTTTATTTCAAATATTGGTATTTGTACATGCCATGAGTATTTCAGGAACAAGAAATTTATATGACACCCTACACTAAAAAACTGGCAGTTCAAAAAAAAAAAAAACAAAACAAAACTGGAAGTTCTAAAATATAAGGAGAGACATTTAAACTAAATAATATATAGTGTGGAATGCAGAGACGGGCACATATAAAAATAATTCAAATTCAGAGAATCTTGTCACATATGTTACATAATGGGTGCAAAGGAAGTAATATTGGAATAAAGGAGGAGATTATTTCTAAAGAATTCTTGCTTAGAAGGCATACTAAGACATGTGAAATTCTTTTCTAAGAAGAAGAAAAATATAAAGACAATTCATTTTATATACAGAAATCACCACAGAAATGACTATAGAAGTAATGATAAAAAGTTCAAGGCCTGGGCCTTATGTACTCGAAGGCTGTAGTGGTCACAGAGATGAAAAGGAGACCAGCAAGGGAGATAGAAGAACAGTAACAAATCAAAGAAGAGGAATACTACATGACTATTTTATTATTTAAGCTTAGTAAGTCAAATGTTTAGAAATGGGAAGGGTGATACAACATCGAAACACTGCCGATTGGTCAAAGGTGGTGCTTATTCATGGCATTTAGCAACTTAGAGATCTCTACTGACTTGCATAGAGGCAGTTTGTGAGAATAATGGGAATAAAGCTTAACTGAAGTGGATTTTAAAAAGGATATCAGTGTTTCTGGCTTCCCTAAAACTGCTCTACTTTACACTAATCTTCAATCATTGACAGTGGTTCCTTCTACTCTCAGTAACATCTTGGTTGCCCAATGAAGTGAGTCATAGTCTAGTTAAAGAGAGAAAAATTGGAGACAACAAACAAAAACAACTTTTTAAAGAAGCTTTCTGAAAAGAAAGTAGGGAAATAGCTAGAGGGGAGCTGGATCAGGAGAGGGGATTTTCGTGTTGTTGTTTTAGGGACAGAGAATTGACTGAACTGTCTTGTATTCATGACTATGATCACGTGGAGAAGGAAACTCTGATAGTGCAGTGGAGACAAGGATGTTTCCAGAGCACTGACCATTGGTACAGAGGAAAGTACTGCCCCAATGAAGAAGAAGGGAAGGCGAGGCTCACAGAGGAGTACTTCAATGCAAGCGGCAGTGGAATTAACAGAGTAAACTTGTGAGCTAACATAGCAAACACACTCAGCATCGAAAGGTGAGGAAGGGTAATGTTTTGAAGTTGCGAGATGAGAGGTGAAGGTATCAGTTACCCAGGAGATGGTAGAAGTGAATGGAAAGGGAAAGTGAAGTGTAGGAGCATTACTCAAAAGTTCCGTCAGTCAGTCTTTGATCACTGTAAAAAGTACCTGAACAGAAAGCAGGTTATTTGCCTCACGGTTTTGGAGGTGGAAAGCCTAATGCCATAGCACAGGCCTGGCAAGGGTCAGCCCTTGGCTACATCACTTTAAGTGTGGAGAGCAATGTCCAGAACTCTGCTCTCCAAGGAAATTATATCAGCATTTCAAAATGAGACACCTGTGTATTCATTTTTGGGCTTCCCTAGCACAACACAATAACTAAGATTTGGAATCAACCTAGATGATTAATTGATATATATATCTTGTACCTTGGTTCATGAACTTAATTTTTTTCCACAATTCTGGTCACAAACAGAATTGGTCATGAATCAAATTCAATGGTTGGATTCAACGTTGACCTTATGGGAAAATTTAATTCACCTCACAACCAATTCAGTATGTGAAATGTATGAATATTATTCAGCCATAAAATAGAACACTAATCTAACATTTGTAGCAAAATGGATAGAACCAGATGACATTATGTTAAGTACAAAAAGTTAGACACAGAAAGACATTACATATTCTTACTCAAATGTAGATGATTTTAAAAATTGATTGGAATGGAAAAAGGTGATTACTAGAGATTGAGAAGGGTAAATTAGAGGGGAAATAGTAGAAGGTTGAAAACTGGGTTTCCTAACATACTTAGGTCAAAATAGTATGTTCTAGTGTTTTACAGAACACTGAGATGTCTATGGTTCACGATAACCTATTGTATATCTTACAAAAAACTAGAAGAGAGGAGATCAAAGGCTCCAAACACAAAGTAATAATAAGTAGATAGAGACATTTATTAACCTGATTGGACCAGTACATATTACATACATATATTGAAATATCACATGTTACCCCATAAAATGTACACATACTGTGTAGTAATCGAAAGAGTTAATGTAGAAGGAGAAAGAAATATTAACTACCATCATTTGATCCTTATACATTATATTTGTGTATTGAATTTTCATACTGTACCCCATGAATGTGTACAATAAAACTAGTAATAAATTTAAACATATTTTAAAATCTATCTTAGAAAGACAATTGTCTCCTACAACTGAAGGGGTTCCTTTCCTCTTAGAGCATGGTTACGGTGGCCTCAGGACTGCTTGCTATGTCCAGCTGCTTGAGGGATCAAGTGCCACTCAATAGCACCATGCTCCATTATCTCTGCAATGTAGGTCTAGAATTTGATAGAGATTAAGATGCAGGACCAAGATTTGAAATATTGGCTCATAAAAGTGATTTTACAAAACTCAAGTAGAGCAAAAAGATTTTTTGCACTTTAGTTGTAGCCAACATTTAGCATGTAGTATGGTGAACAATAAACAAAGTGTTGATTGAATTTTAGAAGCAAATATATCAGAATATACAGGTGGTAAAAACACAGCAGGAGATGGTCACTCCCGAAGTCTTCTCACTCACAGCATTGAGTGGACGAATGAGGTGAAGAAATAAGAAAATATCATAACTATCATAGAATAGAGACATCTTTAACAGTGTGCTTTTAGGAAGAGGAGGACAGATATTTTAATAAAACTGGCTTTTTTATTTGATTCACCCTGTCTCTCCATAAATTTTCATATGTTATAAGCTTAGATTTATGAATAAAAGCAAAATCCAAATTGTAGAGATATGATACCAAATAAAGGTACTAGCCGATTTGAATTTAAAATGTTTTCAGCAGTACAGAGATCATGCTTTGAATATCATAAATGGAGCCTTGTGCTCCATTTATAAATTATAAATTGTCATTTATAATTAAATTTATACATGTGATAAAAAACTTTATAAATAATAGTGTGGCACTACTATATGTACCGTACATAACACATTCAAATAATTTATTTTTTTAATTTTTTAATTATTTTTACCAAGAACATGTATTGGTACATTGTATACATAATGTTCATAATCAACATGGTTATTTTGTACTTGTACATGATACATCTTGGTTTTCCCCCCTCTTCCACCCCCTCTTCCCCTCTCCTCCCCTCCATTCATCCACCCCTCCCTATTTGCAACAAGTGTAGCTACAGTTTACCATTTTTCCCCTTTCATCTTACTTTTCTTTTAACCTTCTTCTTTATCCCCCTTCTCCCTATCCAGTTCCCTCCCTTGAATACTATCCCTCCCTTTTCTTTTTTAAACAAAATATCTATTCTACCCCTTCATCCCCACCTACACTCATGGTCTCTCATATCAGAGAAACAATTCGCACATTCAAATAATTTATAATCATTTTCAAAATATATATTTGTGTCCTAAAAAAAATATGGGGTAATGATTAAATCAGCAGAAAGCAAGTATGGTTTCCCATTTTTCTCACTTCGGTAACTTCTAACAGCTCCTTAAAATAGGTTTAACACTTCACAAATTTTAGCCAGTTACTATTCTCCCTACCTAAAGAATTCATTTTCGCATTTCCCTAGAAGCCTGGCTCTAGTGATTGAACAAGTTTTAATTACATCCCTCCAAACCTGAGTAATATCACAGCTATAACTTGAGAAGAGCTCTCTCATCCCACAAAGGTCAGCTGAAGACTTCGCAGAAGCCAATGAGCCTTGATGCCAGGAGCTGCCACTGGAAAATTTTGTTGTATTGTTAAGCAAAAGATTCTTTGGTTCACCGCACCTCACTTTTCCCCAGTGTGTTATTCCCATGCTACTAAATAACTGGAATTTAGTCACCACAGTGTTTCCTTAAGAGCACATAAGAACAATAAGGTTTCCTTGAAAAAGGCTTGACCCAAGAACCTTTACACAATCATCTTTGGCTCTGGAACATAAGTGGTTAAGAGATCCCAGAAGAGACCCGAAGCCACTTTAACTGCGCTGTGTATTCTCCCTCGAACCTAAAGCTCGTCTGAGAACCAGCTGGCTCACTGAAGGACCAACTGCTTTTTTGAACTGTGTTCAAGATGTAGGAAAAAGTATTGTTTTTCAACAATGTTTTCCTCCTACATATTATGTGATTTTTTTTTTAAATCTTACCACCACAACCAAATCAAATGTACTTTAATATTAGTCTTTGACTAGAAAGGATCAAAAGGCAAAGCAGTGACAAAAAAAATACTTCTTTGATGTATTTTTTAGATTTCTGAAGGGGGAAAATAGTGATGCTGAAATGGCTTACTTATTCTTGAGTCCTAATCTCTGACAGGCTGTCTTTTTCAATAAAACTCACATGTGAAGTTAAAACAAAGATGAGGGGAGAGGGCATCTCAGTGCTTTTTAGGATCCTCATCTTCCCCAGAAATCTCACCACCTCATTAGCATATCCACCACCTCATTAGCATGCTCACCACCTCGTTAGCATACACACAACCTCATTAGCGTACTCATGACAGCTGCTGGTGAACAGTGCTTGTGACCAGACCTGGAGACAGCAGCACAACATCAAAGTGTAAATGGATTTTATGTAACAGGTTTTTTTTTTTATATTTTAATAAATATTAAATGTTATAGTTAAAAGATTTAACCTAGCCTTATAAAGTCTATTTATATATTCCTATGATTTTTCAACTAGAAAGCAAAATGTTCGAACTGTCACAAAGTTGAGAAAGTGCTCTATGTTCCATCAGGCCCAATTGAAATGAACTCATCAAATAGTGTATTTATTTAAACTTTGGTGCTTGGTTCACTTTGGAAACGAACTATGCAACTCCTAAAGCTCCGATTTTAGAAATGAATTGAATTTTAGGTGAGTAGGTGTCAAAGGAGCTCAATCCTTTCACCTCAATTCCTTCACCACAAATTCATTTCTCCATGACACCGAGTGAAGGAGCCACTAGAACAGGAAACGTCCGGACAAAAAGCCAGATCATGTTTAAAGAGACACGTCTCAACCATCCCATTCTTCAGAATCACTTTATTTCAATGCTTCAGAAGCAATGCTGGCAGCTCAGAGTCCCTGGATCGCATTCTCTATCTTCGTCTCTTTGGAAGAGGTGTTAGTAAGCTGGCAGTCGTAGTCCAAACAGAGGGAGTGCTAATTGCCAGTGAGAGAGCCATGTGTGGGCAAAGTCTAATGTGAAAGGTGAAGAGATTAGTTCACAAGACAGTTAAATGTCCCTAAAGTGTTAGGAATTTACTTAATTGCAAAATAAGCGTCAGATGTTGGCATTACAAAGCAAGGAGAAAGAGTCGTGAAAACAGCATTATTATAGCCAACCAGACAGTATGGCCATTTCCAGACAGAACAAAATGCTAAATCAACTAGAAAGCAAAATGTTCAGTTTTCTCACTGATAATTAATAGTTGCAAAACAGGAATGATATCAACAAGAATAATAAATACTACTACAACATAATACTCCTAGTATTATTGTATTGCTAATATTTCATATATCACCGTGCTAGACTGTGTCATGTATTACTTCATTTGATTGTCAGGATAAATGAAGTATTATTACAATGTCCCATAGTAAGGTCTAATTTTATAAAGTTATAAGAATTTCTAATTAAGTGTCAGAATGAAGCCTGAAATTTGCACTAGGTGATGTTAAGCGAGTTAGGATGACTCTATTTGAGAAACCTGTGGAGACAGAAGCACAAACTTCATCTAAACTCAGTTTTACTAATCTTCCCATAAATGCTCACAACCTAATTACAATAGCCCTAAAGTATGTTAGACAGAAAGGATGGGAGGGTTTTTAATGGCTGGAGTGAGGAAAGTATTTTCAGATAGTGTGTTTGCTAATTGGCTTCACCCAAAGAGAAACTGACGTTTCTCCAGGCTTTGCAACAAGAGCTAGTTTTACTACTCTGAGCAAGGGGCCCCCCCGAAGTTAGGCTCCTGCTCTCCCATGGAACCTCCTTGGTAGGTAGGGGTACATGCTTCCCTTTTTCTGCTTCTTCTCCTTCTTCTTTTTTGTTGTTTTGTTTTGCTTTGTTTTGTTTTGTTTTTTGTTGTTATTTGTTGTTGGGGTACTGGGGGGGTTGTAAACAGAGCCTTCACATAGACAAACACCTTAAGTCCTTTTTAATTAATTATTTTTTAAAATTTTGAGACAAGGTCTTACTAATAATTCATGAAGCTTCCTAGGCTGGGCTTCAACTTCAGATCCCATTGCCTCAAACTCTGTGAGTGCTGGGATTACACTCATGTATTGCTAAACCTGATTTAGGTGATTTCTTCTTTCTTCATCATCTCCTCCCTCCCTCTAGTGCGGGGGATTGAATTTAGGGCCTCCAAATAGGCAGGGTAGTGTTCTTAGCTTTGGGTACACTTTCAGCCCAGGGGTTCTATTTCAAAGCGTTGGCTCCCAGGTCTCTGCAAAAGTTACAAAATCCGAAAGAATCTTTTTAAAAGAATTATGTCTCAAAGTGCATAATCGAATGATCTGCAGTGATCAGTTTTCTAAAGTAAATGTTCTAAGAAAAGGGATGTTGGAGACTGGATGAGAGTTCAAAAGAAACTTGTTTCACATTTAGCCCGGGTGATGGGAGTACTGGGACCTTCTTGGTCAATGATTTCCATGCTATCTCACTACCCTTTCAAGTATAAGTTTCCACAGCAGTTAAAAAAAAAAAAAAAGCAATCAGAAAAGAAAAAATGCTTTTACTTTTTAATTTAAATTTATTTTAACTGATGCATATAAAGTTTGTATGTATTTGTGGAGTATTACATAATGTTTTGATTCATACATCCGTTGTATAGGAATAAACTAGGACAAACATATCTAAAAAGTATTTTTAACTCCTTATTTATTTCTTTGCTTCACATAGTTTTATTTTCCCCATTCCTAAAATGAGGTGTCTTTAGATTGATATTTGTAGGTTATGAGCCCCAAAGCTCCAGAGATGTTAGTGAGACAAGAGACGCTAAAATCGGTGAGGGAGTTGAGCAAAGGGCAGGTAAGTCTACAGCACTCTCCTCTTGTTTCGAAGAGGATACTACTGTATATCAGTTTACAAGTGGGCTTCAGCTTAATCCTTTGCTTCATTTAAAAAAATAAAAATATGAGGAGGGGATTTTCTTGGCAAGAGTGTGCTAGCCACTAGACAAGTTATAATCTATTATGATTCTGTCAACCACCATGGATTTCAGAACTTCCAAAGGTCAAAACATTTTCATTTTTGATAATTTTATCTAAGTAATGTCACTGAGAGCTGAGTGCAGAAGGGATGTGCTACAAGCCTACACTAGCACATTACTGATGTTATCGGTATGTCAGAGATGGAAACCTCAATCCATGCATCTTTTACGGTACAACTCAGGACCATGTCCATTACAACAAAAGGTAATTAACACATGGGTATTTAATCTTTGGACTTCAGCACTTTGTTAGAATTTGATAATAGAAGGTGTTCGCCTTCAAATACGGGCATTTTAATGCTGACTCTTTTATTATAATAATGCCTTCAATATTTTGATAATATTGACAGTTTGGCTAGACATTGAGGTAGGAATAGGGCGTGGCTTAAACTGGCTGGGAAGATGGGCCTGACCTGAAGGAGTGGCCTAGACCTGATGTCAGCCTGGAGCCGAAATCCAAACGCCCTCTTCTCACAGGACTGGGAAAACTCTCATGAGAACTGAGACAGGATGAATACAAAGGATACCACCAGCGGTCTCTCTCCTGCTCGCCCTTTTGCCTCTCTTGTCCTCTAACTCCAAGCTCTATCTCCTCCAACTCTGTCCCTGAACTCGCCCCCCTCTCTCGCTGTCTAACTTCCTGTGGGAGTGGGCGCTGGTGGCGGTTATTTCATTCACATGGGGCCTGGGGCTCAGAGTCAATCTCCTTTTCTTTTGTTACTTAAAAAAAATTTCTAACGGCCCTCAATTCGCCCATTCAATTCTTTGCTTGCGTGAACAAGAACCTGGAACCCCCCTCCCCTCCATTATCAATAGGATTTGGAAATAGCACCTTGAATGAAATTTCGGTCTCAGGATAGACTGACCTTAGAGGTCATGTGAACTGTATGTACTTAATGTACTTCCCTGATCCATTTCAGAGCCTTCTGTGAATGTAATCTAATCACCTCCCTGTTATTGGAGAAAGGCTGATGTTGAGTCTACTTCATGAAAGACAGAAGCAGGACTGTTTTGCCCCATGAAGGGGAAAGTCATTTTCTGAAAAAAAACTTTTAACCAATAGATAAACCCCAAAATTAATTATTTTTATTTTGTTTTTGTTTTTGTTTTGAGATAGAGGCTCACTGTGTAGTTCAGACTGACCTCAAACTCACAATGTAGTCCAGACTGGCCTTGAACTCATGGTGATCCTCCTGCCTCAGCCTCCCTAGTGCTAGGATTACAGACATGCACTACCATGCCCGGCTCAATGGTTAAAATTTGAGACAACATTTTCCTGGGGAATGTGTTTTCTCAGTGTGCTGTTTGTCCCTGGTTTCAGAAGGTCTACATATTGAGGTACTGCTGTTAGGATAGCCACACTGCCCGTTAGAGTTAGCATGCCATGTTCTGTCCCCTCGGAAGAGAATCTAATTTATCTCATGTGAGTGCTCACCTGGGCCCCTTCTCCCAGCAGAGATAGTACCCTTCTTTCTACTCTCTTGGTGACTTGTCAATTGCAGCAGAGCATAGTTTGTCTTCTGCCAGGGAAGTCAGCAGTGTGGGTGCTAATTTCAATGCAAAGGAGATTTAGTAGACTCAATTGTTGCATTCCCAAACCTTTTCTTTCAATGTGACTTTATTTTTTCCTTTGTAAGAAAGCTACTTCTTATCCAGAAACTCTCAGCAGATCTATACTCAGCCAACTATCTTTATTTACTTTGTTTGAAGTAGTATTAAACACCATTTCGAACACCAAAAGTATAGTGCTTTTCCTCCACACTAGCCCATTGTCCAACACTGGCTTGATAAACCACAATGAATTCAACTGAATTCATTCTGACACTAATACCCAGATGCGTCACTGGGCTCTCCAGAATCAAAGGCTCAGTCCACAAGACTGCCTTCACTTTGCACTTCAGGAACGCCCAGGTTCCCCACATTATGTCCAATTCAGTTACACAGTCAGAGGTTCCCATGACTTCTGCCTCATGTTTAATAATTTGCTAAACTGTCGCACAGAACTCAGGCAAGCACTTCTTTTACTATCACTGGCTCATTATACAGAATGTAAGTGAAGAACAGATGAAGGGTACATAGGTGAGGTCCCAGAGGGCCCCAGGTTCGGTACACAAAGACATTCACCAATGTGGGAGCTTTCCAATCTTCACATTCTGCAGGCAGAATTAAATCATTTGGTGATTTGTGATTATCTCAATCTCAGGGAGCAGGGTTGAAAATTCTAACCCTCTAGTCTCATGGTTAGTTCCTTTGGCAGGCAGTCCACATTCTGAATCTGCCAGGGACCCACCAAGAATCACCTCATTACTATAAACAGTGGAAAGCGGTTTAGTGTAAATTGCTCTTGTCAATCAGGAAATTTCAAGGATTTTGGAAGGTCTGTGTCAGGAACCAGAAAGAAAATCAAAGATGTACTTATTACACCACAATATCCTGCTTTGCTTTATGGAAGCATGTCTCTTATTTACTTTCATTTCAGTGGAGTTTAGGGAAGAAGTAACAACCGTAGCTGTATTCAACTTTCACAATTTAACCTACAATCTTTTCATTGTGGACATAAAGACTTATGGAATGAGGACATTAAGATAAACTAGAGTTCGATGATCAATCACTGATGAATAACAGATAATTTGGTTGTATTGTGTCCTTGTACATTTAAAAACTTCATTCTATTAACTGCATGATTCAGGAAATAACTTTACTGTGATCAGTTTGTTTGTTTTTATAGAAATTCATTTCCAATTGATGGCCCTAGACAGCAGCTAGGAATACTTTTACTTAAGTGCTGTGGGTGATTCTTATTCGACACCTATTCTTGCAGAGAAAAAAAAAAAAAAGACAGGCCATTAAATTACAAGAGAGGAAAAAATACAAAAGATGTGGTCTAGGATTACATGGTGAAATAGAATTTTGTGGAATGCTAACAATAAAACCAAAGTCCTAGCTCTGGAGGAATAACTTGGGAGACATAACTTTCTCTTCTCCCTGCCTTTCCTTTTATCTAGTGCTTCTCAAACATTACCCTGCATCCAAATCACCTAGAGGGCTTGTTAAAATGAATATTGCTGGCTCAAGCCCCAGAATTTATTGGATGTTATCTGAAAATTTGCATTTCTAACAAGATCCAGGTGTTACTGATATGCTGGATAAGGGCTCGTCTTTCAAAATTCTGTTCTAGTAGTACTACTATACAAATCCTAACATTTATTGGTCCAAGGACATGAGAAGAATTGGAAAAATATAAACTTGAAAGAAGAAGTAATATGTAGAGATGAGAAAGGTGTTTTAATTTTCAAAAACTATCCTCTAACTAGAATGCATTTTCCATTCACATAGTCATCAAAAGTATTCCAAAAATTATGACATAAACATAACAACCAACATAATTTCAATGTGGTTATTTATGTGTAAAAAAGGGCAAAATTTTCAGAGTATTTTCAAATACATTAACTCATTTGATTCTCCTGAGAATACTTTGAGGTTAATAAACAAGTTAAAATTTTTACTACTTTACCTTTCAAAACAAAAGATAAATGAGTCCATGGCTTTCCACATTCATATGGCTAAGATCTTCCAGACAGAGAACGATCACCCATGTTTTCTCACACCTAGCTTATTTTTCTTTCTAGTACATCATTCTGGTATTAAATAAGACAAATACGAGGAAACAAGAACCACTCACAAATACAGGTCAGTGAGAGCCAGTGTATGAAAACAGACATCCCTCATGGTAGAGTTGAGATTAAAGTAAGGCAAGTGAGGTACTCAATTTGGGCACAAGATTTCAGGGAGTGACAAAAAATGAAATAAGAAAATAAGAATTTAGTACAATGTTTTAAAAGGCAAAATTAATATGCTTATAAAAAATTAATATACTTATAAAAATAAAACTAAAAAAATCAATGACAAATAAAATATAACAAATTTTAAAGATACAATACTTGCTTAACAATCAGTTTTATGGTGTGAAGAAAGCCATCTTGCCCTCCTGTTGTCAGGGGGGAACATTTTCAGTCAGCCTGTGGTTCCTGCTCTGCTCCCTGCTGGGCACTGATCCCAGTATCAACAACTGGCTGTTAACAGATCAGACAGTGTCAAACTCCACGTGGCCACGTCTTTTGAATGGATGGCTTCTATTATCCTTTTTTATTGGGTTTAAAATATATGAAGATATATTGGTAAATGTTCAGGGGTCTACATTCTCTTTCTTTCTGTTACAAAGCAGTATCTCATGGGTTAATTCTTGATCCATCAAGAATATTAACTGCACAAATTAATGGGATTACTGAGATAATTGCACACATACATATTCCATGCACTGATCATGTCCCGCATCCTCTTATCTGTTGTCTGCCCTGTCCTCCATCCCCTCCCCCAGTCCTTAACCGTTCCTCTGCTTCCAGGTAAATTTTGTTTGTTTTCCTGTTTTTCCCCCACATATGAGAGAACACAATACTTGCTTTTCTGTGTCTGGCTTATATTGCTTAACATGATGTTCGATTGAGTTCTGAATGACAAAGGAGGCTAGAGAAGCTAAGTCACCTCTAATGTGAAAGACGGAATTTAGCCGCACACCACACTGATAACCTGAGTGCTGGGAGGAGGAACAGCTTTGAAAACTGATTCGGCTTCTCCAGGAAGGCGATTGACCACCCGGGTTCAGAATTCTGGAAGCTACTAAAGAAAAGAAGTGTCTGAAAAGAAGTTTTAGGTTAACAGTTATCTGAAATATATATTACTAAAATATATTTAAATATGTTGATTTGGGTCCTGTCATTGATATCGGCTATCTCATGGTCTGTAGACTTAGAATCTTGGTGTCTGCAAATGGTTTCTTTGTTTATACCCAAAGTTTACTTGTCGGTGTTTTACTCCTTTGACATAAATGATTTTGACACAAGAGCTTGCGTGAGGTTTTTCAATTCTCTGAGTACCTTCCCGTATCACTTCAACCATTTGATTTTATATAAGCAAGCTAATTACGATTGTCATTGTTAGTGTCACTATAATGAGAAAAATAATTTTCTCTGGTGCTTTTCGATAAGGCAGATTCTCACCCTCCTAGATAATCTAATTCGTAGGCCTGGCGTGAACACCAGTCATTTGCGTTTTTAATAAGTGCCTTCATGATTGTGAAACAGATAACAACCCTCAGGTCCAGCTCACTAAAATGCAGATTTGGAATGAAAGATGTTCTCAGCCCGGCACGGTGGTGCACTCCTGTAATTCCAGCACTGAGGAAGGAGTATCACAAATTTGAACCCACCTAGGCACCTTACCAACTCAGCGAGACCTTGCCTCAAAATAAAAGATAACAAAAAAGTTGGAGATGTAGCTCAGTGCAAAGGTCCTGAGTTCAACACTCAAGACCAAAAAAAAAAAAAAAAAAAAAAATTCTTATACAAAGTTTAATTGGAAACACTCTTCAAATCAACTCTTGTGGGGAAGAATCAAGTAAACAGATAGAAAAGTCACACAAGGGCCTCAGCTATGAGTAGCTCTAGAGATGTACTGGCTCTTCAGAAACATCAGGATTGGCATAAGGGTGGGAATTTTCTGCTGTGGCACCCAACAAGCAATCGTTTTATTGAGGCTGCTCCAGGAAACGAGACCTGGGCCTGAGGAAAAATATATTTTCCCTAAGAAGGGACTGGAAAGAGGTCATCCTTCAGGCCGCACTGTCACACTTGCCAGCCATAATTCAGGTGAGGCGTCTCTGTAGTGGTGCTAGTGGACACATTCACATCATTTCTAAACTAGACA
Source organism: Hystrix cristata (assembly GCA_004026905.1). NCBI lineage: Eukaryota > Metazoa > Chordata > Mammalia > Rodentia > Hystricidae > Hystrix > Hystrix cristata. Next base: position 7,048 of record PVJO010017740.1, on the reverse strand, counting down.
GTTTAAGAGGAGGCATTTGAACCAATACACGTCACCCATAATGCACAGACGGGTGTGGCCGTGTATTAATCACACATGCAGCGCAGAGAAGGACGCCATGTCCCTACAGCATGGCATGGACGTTGCACTCAGATGCAGAATGGGAGGCCTGCTTTTAGTAGCAAGAGGGAGAGGTGACTGGTTCTCTCAGGTGAATGAAATTGTTTTGTCTCAATAACTTTATGGGATGGCAAGAAAGTAAAGCCCATTTAGCTGAGAGCAGGTGGGATGCAGCTGATCTGGCTGCTAGGCAAAGTAGTTGGGCAGGAACATTTTCTTGTTAGTAAGGGGCATATCTACCAAAAAAGTCTTGGAGAGGCCTCTAGGATCATGTGAGGCTCGAAGATGCCTGGGAAGCACCTAAATGTTCAGGTCTTACATACTCAGTCCTAACTACAGGGTTTGGCTTTGTCCTCAGTAAGTTACTAGAACATCTTGTACATTTGCAAGAAGGAAATTTAAGTCATGATTACTGACATATATTAAATTGTGGCTACAACTACATTTAATGAGTTTTTTCCGTGTTCTATTGTTCATCTTATTCATTAGTTAATATATAAAAACAAGTAGATCAACATACTTAGATGAATATATTTCTACATATAGCAAGGAGGAAAGTAATGCAATTTTGGAGTCATTTAATTCTATTTCAAGACCAAAACAAATTGCATATCACCTGGGTCTTTGTCAAAAGTTTTTGGGGGTTGAGGATTTAGCTTGATTGGTAGAGCTCTTGCCTAGGAAGCACAAGGCCCTGAATTCAATTCCCAGGACCCCCATCCCCCCACAAAAAAAAAAAAAAAAACCAAAAAACAAAACATTTTTGAAAAAGTACCTGGGTCAATCAAATCTTAACTTACTTTGAATAGATGCAAATTTTCACTACTATTCTAATATGTCTAAAGTAAAAATATGTTTAAAAGGATAATTAGCATGAGTAAAACATATCAAATTTAACTGGCTTTAAAGTCACTCACTTATTCATCATTGTACAAAAAGGTATTTATGTTTAAAAGATCACTGCTTTGGTTTTCATGATATTTTAAGACGAAAAAATTACTATGATATGCCAAGAGAAACTTGTTTTGTTCCAAATTCATCATAAACTCTGACTTTAAGTAAATATACAGTAGTAGTGAAATGTCTCTTGGTAAGTTAGACAATACAAATGTGATAATGTTTTGCATTCAAAAGTTTTAAGAACTATTAAGAGTGAGAAATAGTTAAGTATCACATTTTGGTTTTCATAAAGTAAACTTCCATTAAATCTGTCTTTGTCTCCAATTATCTTTTTTGAAACCAATGATACTATTGCTTGTACCCTCGAGGGCCTGATAAGCACTTACTGTCCAACCATAACTATGTTGTGAAAAACCTGTAAATGCAGATCTGTACAATACTACTGGAAAACAAGGGAGAGATAGTAAATAAGTTAACTTCTTCATATAGACCTTCTTCTCCATGCCAGTAATCATGGGGATACTTGTTCTGTGATACACATGATGATAATATATCTATTTTTGGGCACATCATAATACTGTTTAGTTACATACATTAGGTTTAGAGTTTCTTTATTTATGTTTTCAGAAGCTAGAAAATAATTTGGAACTGAAATTGGGAAATCCAGTAAAATTGGTAGATTATAAGAGCAGTAAAGTTCTTAAACAAAAACTTAAACAAACAAATACATATATTAATTATATATTATATATAATATATATGGAGAGAGAAAGAGAGCACAAAGATCAGCATATTGTAAAAATCTGCTCATTTATGAATTGAATACAAATAAGAATAAGGCAAGGCAAAATTAAATTCAATGTGGAAAATGCAATCAGAAAACCTTGATCAAATAAGAGTTCTCCTCTAATTGAGAAAGATGTTTCGCTTCACAGCCATCCTAGTTTGTGAGATGGCTGTAGATGACAAAGGGACAGAGGTCACTTACAGTGTTCAAACCGAAGCTCATTTGGTGGGCAGAAGGTGATGTAGACCAGCTAGTCCCAAGTCCTCAGGATGGGACCTGTGTGGTCCAGGAGTACTTTTCAGGAGGAACCAAAAAGAACAAATAACAAATAAAGTTGTACTAGAATGGGAATACAGTATATTTAATTTTGTATAGCAAGTCCAGGTTAAAATTTATAATATAAGTAATCAACTCCTTTCAAAAAACATCACAGTAACTAATAAAGAAACAGAGACTCTTCAGAAGTTATCTTCACATGGCACACAATTTCTTCTTATTCAAATTCAATGTTAGCATCTGAACATTTCTGAAAAACAAAAATAGAAAATTTGTACACGCATTTTTAACATCCCAATTGCACCCAAGGTCTTCTGTAATTTAAAATGAAACAAGAAAATTGCACTTATGAGTGACAAATCACTTTTTTTTAAATGATGAAACTCTTATTACCCTAACTGATTTGCCATATGGATATCCGTTACAGAAATGACATTTTATTCAGCTGACAAGGGGAAACAGCTGCAATCCAACTGTTCCCTGGATTTGACCAGAGCTCCTTATCTTGTACACACACACACACACACACACACACACACACAACATGTATATGTAACTCTGTGATTCCATATTTATACTACGTACATTACTTTATATATTTGTATATGTGGACATCCCAAATGATCTTAATGTAACCTCAGTTCGAAAGAAATTGTAGGCTTTTATATTTTACCATTGTTCTCACTCGGTAAATGAGCTCAAGCCTCTAAGGGATGTTTCTTAGACAACACTATCATCTGAGATGCCAACAACCTAATTGTAACTTATTTTTAACACATAATTACCTGGCAACTTATTTTTTCCACGAAGACTATAATTTTTTGAGTTCAAAGACTCAACTAACAAAGGACTAGATCCATGTGACCGGAAAAACACATTTTTAATTGATAGTAAAAAAAAAAAAAAATAGAATGGGAGTAAGAAAGAGATGGAAGCTGAACAGTGCTTTACCTCATTTGTCTCTAGCATCCAATTCCCACTAGATAATCTTTACTAGTTCCTAGAATAGTGTAAAATTAAACCTTGAGAAAGATCAATCAAACAACACTATGTGACATTTCCAATGATTTCAGAATTTTGTTCAGTCTTTTGTGACACAGGGAAGGAGAAAAAAAAAGATAATAACAGGACCATACTTTTCCTTGTAACTAAAATAGAAAACTAAACTATTTAAGAAAAGTAAATTCTCTGTTAGGCCACATCACTTCTCAATGATCTATAGCTTCTTATTCTACATATTACTATCTTCCAGATCCACATCTCTCTTTAATTATATTTCCTTCCATACCGTTATTTGATGGTGGAACAGTGGTGCAAATGAATAAAATACACTCCACAGAAAGTCTCCCCAACTCTCCTTTGTCTAGAAGAGGAAACAATGTCCTCTCTCTGTGTTAACATCTGTATTGCTTATGAGAAATCACTTGATTTCCAATGAAAAAGAAAACAAATCAAAACAAAGCAAGCAGAAACAGAAAACATCCCTACTAGACTCAAAGCTAAGCAGTGTTATGGGCCAGAGTGTGCGTGTAAGAGAGTGATGTGGCACAGCAGATTGGACCAGAAACAGCAGACTTGGCCAGCCAATCGGCGTGGGTGGCATCTCTACTAGGAGGAAGTTCAGTTAAGGTGACAGTGTGGTTGTGCACAGCCACACTATGAATGAACTGAGGTAAAACTCGGGTCCTTCTAGGTTTTCTTCCAGGGCTAAAGATCAGGAAATGTAACTGAGCAATTACAGAACGCTGGACTGCTGTGATTCGTCTATTGTGTAAAGGCTGATGCAAGTTGGTTTCTTATTAAACTGTGTTACTCCAACCAGTGTATTATGAAGAGTGATGTTCATTTACTTGACTCATTCAGTTACACACCAAATTTTAGTGATTATATGCACAAAAGTTTTCCTAGTGATCTTAAAAGATACATAAATGAAGCAAACATGTAAATTGTATTGTCTTCATTGAGATTGGATATTATGTACATATATATTTTTGGATATAATAGATAAATATAAAAATTATAACATTTCTGAATCACATATTCAAAATCTATATAAATTTTAACACTAACTAGTTTTATGTAACAAAATTAGTTCAGATTAAGGCACATTGTAATTCAAAAGAAGAGTCTATAGTTTTCAGTTTATAAGTATATAAATATATTTAGTTTAAAATAAATTAAAATTCATGTCTAATGTGCAGGTTAGGAAGGAGGAAGCATTTATGTTACTATATGATAAAAAAATATTTTCCAGGCAGAGAACAGGAGAACAAAAATCACAAGCACATAGTAAACAAAAAATTTATGTTTGATCTGTAATAGTTTATAGTTTAATACACTAATGTCTCTGCTATATAATGACAAATGATAACAAAAATGTTTAAACTGGCTGTACTCCCCAGTGCAGGGAAGAATAACTTATATTTAGGAGCATTGTTGTATAGGCAATGAAGAGCGATTAAACATTTCTGGCTTTTCCAAAATTAAAGAGTAATACAGTAAGTGCTGTCTTCAGGAAATTGATCTCACATGCAGCTCCAGAACTCTACTCAGAATGTGCTCAAAGTACGGAAAGATGAGAAAAAGAAGACTAGTGGGAAGCTATTGTAGCTTCCTAGAGTTACTGGCAGGTGAATTAGGATAGCAACAGGAAAGAGGATAAATGACAGGAGTTTTGAATGTAGTACAAATAACATCACACAAATGAATAGAAATGGAAGTAAAAATATTAGCAATGATAATGACTAGCAAATGACTAATCTAAATTTCCAAAAACATTTTTTAGAGGCAAAAGATTCTGTCAAAAGAAGTGGGATATTCCTGGGAGATAACTAAGATCCATTACATCACCAAGAAACTTGATACGAGATTACATTAGATTTTTAAAAATTAATGATCGGTTTTGAACGACGAATTAAGAGCTCTACTTACAATGTTTGTGTCATTTGTTTTTCTGATATTTGAAAAATAGTTATGATTTTGCCTACATTTCTTTAAGATTGGATGAAATGAGTATAGAAACAGAAAGTTTGATTTATCTTCTTCGTGTAGAATTTCTAAACTTCAAATATTCACCACAATCACTACTAAACAAAGATATGCTCTACTTTGTTATTTGTTTGTTTTTCTGTGGTGGGTCTGTCAATTCAATTGTGTAATGGTAGGTGAAGTTTCAGTCTGAGAAAAAGTGAGGGTTATTTTCAAACGGGATACAAAATTACCACTCTCTATTTTTTTCCCAGTTACGACTCTCCCGTCTCTTGGTATACAGCTACCCATGACCACCATGTGCCCTCCCACAACGCTCGGACCACGCAGCCCCTTCCCTGCCGAGTTCTCTCAGGTTCCCTATTCTCCGGAGCCACCGCAGCTCTGGGCTTTTCCTGACTGCAGGAATCCGTGTGTCTGTCGCTCTCTCGGGCATACAGTATGCCTGGCTTTCGGTGGGGTAACAGCTAGTTACTATGAAGACTAATCATCTTTAACCATTTACTGTTTTTTTTTTTAAAAAAACGGGTTTCTGTATCTCAGTAGTAGAACACTTGTTTGGCTAGTTCAATCACCAGGTTAGCAAACCCAGGAGAGTTCACTCACCAGCACATGGAAGAAAGAAGAAAGAAAGAGGGGCAGAAAAGAGAGTGAGAGGGAGGGAGAGAGGGAAAGGAAGAAAGAATCCCAAAGTTTTAAGATTGGTTGAAGAAAGATACAGAACGTGTGTGTGTGCGTGTGTGTGTGTCTGTGTGTGTGCAAACATGCTGTGGAAGCTTTAGGAAAACTCAAAGACATAAATTTCAAAACTCGAATTTAAGCCGATGCTAGAGAAGCTTAAGTAACATAGTATCTGGCACAGTTATTGACTAGGGACTGAGTCGCTGGTGTCAGAATGAAGAGTTTTCGGGTCCTGCTCTACATCTGACCGTGACACGAGGCAAACTACTGTCACTGAGCAGTCCTGTTTCTGTATCAATGCGATAGGTAAGATGATAGTATCAAGTTTCACTTTATAAAAAAGATTAAATAAGGTAATACATACTGGTTGGTACATATTAAGCACTCAGTGCTTGTTGGATCTTATTTTTGTGGTGGTAGATTGCTTTCATATTTTTCTTTTTCTCTCTCTCCTTCTTCTCATTTCCCTTCTTTTTGTGTTGAAGGATTGGTTTCGAGTTATCTGCACTCACCAATTCTGAGTCATGCCTAAAGCCTGTGGTTGTAGATAGCTGGGACTGATCATCCCAGGCTAGTGGGAAACATTTCCACCACAGAACCTAGCAAAGCTAATTGGTCCCTAAGGGATTTCTTTTCCACAAATAAATGATTTGGCTGAGTACCGTGGTATTTATTTTTCCTTATAAAACAATTTATTATAGATGTTCATTTGAAATAATTGAAACATATGAATAAAATTTTTGAAATGTTTTATTTTAAAGTAAATTACATTTGTTCTTGTCACCTGTTTCCTTTTGGGTTTCTCACTTGTTACTTATGAAATTCATTCAACCTCTCATTCTGTTGACATTTCTGATACATAATTTTTCTGATTTATTAATCTTCTGTTGTCTAAATAAGCCAGATTTTTCAACAGATTTAGTAATGTAACCTGCATCACTTAAATTTTTACTTCTAAAATGTTACAATCTTACAGGTATTGCTCATATGTCCTGGACTCTGGTTTGTGTGAGTAGATTCTCTGACAGAGAATCTGGATAAAATGATTTGTTTCATTTGAATACATGTTCTTCCCTTACCTCCCCAAAGAAAATGTGAGATGTTTCACATTTTCAGCTTTTTTTTGCACTACAAGAGGAAGGTATACTTAATTTTTGTCTAACTTTTGGGAATATGTATTGTATTCTTATTTCCATTTGTATTTTCCTGGATACACTCCAGATTGTGTATTTCTTTTTAAAAAAATTTCCTCTTTGCATCCCATTTGTAAAAGTTAAGTAAGCATATAGTTTATTCATTTTGCTATCTGTTTTTTTT
>PVJO010017739.1:0-38376 GCA_004026905.1 Hystrix cristata | reverse complement strand
CTGTAAGACTCTTTACATTTTGTTTCCAAAGTCCTATTATTCCATTTTCTGTTTCTGTGATAAAATGTCTGAGAGTAACTTATAAGGAGGAAAGATTTATTTTGGCTCATGGTTTAAGAGAGTTCAAACATAGTCAAGTGTACTCTTTGCTTTTGGGCCTGGGGAGAACATAATGGAGAAAGCTGTTTATCTCATGACCAAGATGGGGAGGGCGGGAGGGAGGAAGGGAGGGAGGGAGAAAGTTCAGTGTCCTCCTTAAAGGCATACTCCCAGTGGCCTAACTTCCTCGCACTTGGCTCTACTTCCCAAAGGTTCTACCAACTTCCAATAGCATGACAGGGGCCACCAAACCTTTAATACATGGGCCTTTGGGAGATATTCCACATCCAAATCATAACAAAAAGCTAGATGTACAACAGACTCTCCTTTCACAAAGGAACACTGTATTCTTATTACAGCATTCCCCTCTCTCCTTGCAGTGCTTAGGTTTTAATGGTAATTTTCATCAGAATATAACAAGCCAAGTTTTTCATAATCCATTCAACAAAAGTTTTCAATAAATGTTCACTGAGTACCTGCTATGTGCCAGGCACTGGTTCTCATGTGCACCACAGAGAATGAAACAGTCTAGGGACTTTGATATTATAAAAGATCAGAGGATAACATGTGTACTTTGGAGATGTAAATTGGGTGATTGAGAAAGAATGAGTGAAAGGCAGCTTAAAATTGGGTGGGTAGGAGAGGTCCACAAGGATCTGAACTGTGATCTGAATGACAAGGAGAAGCACAAAGCTTTCCTAGTGGAGAAAACAGTTCATGCACAGACTCTAGTCTCAGAAGCTTCTCGGAGAGTTCAGAGATCTGCGGGGAGTTTGGTGCGACCACAGTCTGGCAGGCATAGGTACAGCTGAAGAGAATGCAGGGGCTCCATCTGTGGTTTTGCATGTTGCTGTACCACACCGAGACTTTTCTAATTTCAAGGGGAAGCTACTAGAGGAAATTTGACACATGTACTGGTTTGTAAATGGGTAATATGGGGATGTCATGTGGTTTTGTTTGTTTGTTTGTTTTTGTTTTTCCTCATACAGACACTAACTAATCCATAAAGTGAAAAGGAAAGTGGAGAGATATGGTCAGGAGGAGATTTGACACTTTTCACTTCAGCTGAGCAACCAACTAATAAACATCAGAACACACAACCCCACCAAGCTTGAGGTGATTGAAAGACAACATCTAAGGATGGTGTTGCCAGCAGTTTCCAATATACACTGTGGGTTTCATAATTTTGCATAATCAGATTCTATCTTAAAGGCAACAGGAAAAGATTGCGTTCACTTAGAAAGCATTTAAAAGGCCTTCTTGTAGCCACACTGAAGAGAATGTGCAATTTTTAATGGTTAAAAAAAATCCTGTTGGTTAAAGATATAAGGAACAGTAGTATTACATATTCCTAACTAGAATTTGAAAGAGCATTTCGGAACAACAATACATTCCAATCAAAATCCGTTAAACAGACCAAAATCCTTAATAATGTTTATTCCTTTAGATTTTGGAAAGTCTACCCCAGGGAATTTATCTTAAGGGAAAGATCATAGAGCTGTACAAACATTTAGCTCCAAGCATGTTCAACCACTTTTTAAAAAGAGTAAAATTTTAAAACTTTCAAAATAGGGAGAAATAGGGAATTCTTAAGCACTCTCGTACGATGTAATATTCTGCATTCCACACAATAACGGTTTAGAAGAATATTTAATGACAAAAATATTTTCATGAAGTGAAAAATATGCCAATTTTTTTCACTATATCTGATAGTTAGGTGGTGAAAAAATAAGTTACAAAATACCATGTGAACTCTGGTATGAGTTCTGACATGGATTATTTACAAAGAAAACAACAATTTTTGTCAAAATGTTAACAGTTATTGACTTTGAGAGATTAGATAACAGGAGATTTTTACTTTCCTTCCTTTTAATGTATACTTTTCCTTTTCACTTATTTTCTAAAGTTTATAAAATAAACACAAGTAAAAATTAATAAATCAATATTAATGAAAATAACTAAGGATGCATCTGTTGTATGCCAGTCAGGAAGTTCTTTGCCTTATGAAAATAAGTTTATTTAATGTTTACAGTCATCGTCTGAGACAAGTATTATTATCAATCCATTAATTATTGAAAAATTGGGGAACAGAAATATTTGTCACAAACCGAAGTCACACATGAAGCAAATATTGGAACTGTGTTTAGAAACCCAGGCACTCTGATAGCACAGTCTACCCCTTGAACTATGACACTATATTTCCCGCAAATGTCTAAGCAGAAAGTAAAAGTTTCTGTCACCAGATCTGATAACATTTTGCTCAAATTTATTGTTTAAAAATTGTCACAGATTTCTCAGGGAGAAATGCTAGCAACTGTGTCTTCTAGTCCTAATTTCTCTAGAAAGTGGATTTCCATTTCCACTTTCTCTAGAATGTGGAGTATGGATTTCATCATTTTCTATGAGATTTTGGGACTAAAGCTGATTTCAAATCTTCTGGCTCAGTTGGACTTCTTTGTTCCTGGATTTACAGTATACTACACCACCTCTGGATAATGTGACCTGATTGCACCAATTGGCTTGAGCTAGCCCTTGACCCTGTTTCTTTTTTATAAAGTTGGGCCCTGTGTGCAATGAAGTGAAAGCACACAATAAGAGGCATGAGAAGAAACTTTTGCAGCTGGAATGAAGCTGGACTGAAATTTAAGAAGAGTTCTCTATAGGGAGAACTGCTGATAAACATAGCAGTTGTATGCATATCATGTGATACACATCATTGAGTGCTCACTAAGTGGTAGGCCTTGTCCTAAGTGCATATATATATATATATTTTTTTTTTTCACATTACTACCTATAAGAGGGTGTTGTATTCTCTCCACTTCCCACAGAAGGCTGACGTGTGGAGAGCCACATTGCCCCGGGTCATGCAGCTAGTACTAATACTCTTCATCACAAGGCTATTTTTGCTTTTAAGAGAGTAAAGGACATCTTTCCTAGCCACCATTATGTCTCTTGTTCTTCCCCAAATATCTTTAAATTACTGTTTTTCTTATTATTTTTCTTCTACTAAGTGATGAAGAAATTAAACTTTGTATCTTTTTTTGAGCTTTTGGCACTCTTTGGAAGAGAAACAATCATTTCCTCATATTATAAATTCTCTTCTTCAGTTGCCTCGGAGATTCAGATCCCGAGCTGCCCTGGTGGAGAGTGTGATGCTTCTCAGAGAGACCCTGAGAATAGTCTGATTATCCTGAGACAATTTCAGTAGACACTGAGTTGGAGTGGATGGAAGCCCTTGGAACCTGACAAATTCACACCCTTCTTCATTTACTTGCCGCTATAGTTTTTTTAGGTATCTGCAGGCAGCATAGCCAGCACCTGTTTCCTCTGGCACCTGGAAGTGACTAAGAGGCTTTCTTGCTTTGCATCTCTGCACCTGTCCCTTGCACAGCATCTGCAGCTGCCAACATGGGCCGACCCCATCATTCTCAGAGGATGAGGTCCTCCCTGGACTGGTGTGAAATCCAAGCCATATTGCTGGAACAGCTCCTCTGTCTCTTCCTGTTGCTTGCCAGAAATCCCTCCCTGGTTGTCAGTGCTTATGCTGTTTTCCTTCAAGTTGGATGTGCTCTTTGGAATGCATTGTCGCTTCAGCTTGGGTCACTTTCAGCTGAATTATAAGATTGGACCTTTTCCCCACGAACATTCTGAACTGCTCTCCACTCTCCTAATTGTACTGAAAAAAGCACTTACCCTGTTGCTTAGTGCACTGCAAGCGATCACAGTGTTCGTAACCTTACTTTCAGTATTGCCTTACAGCTGAGTCAGCAAACTATAATGCATTTGAACAAAATAATCACCTTTCCCTTTAACACAAAAACAATTGATACTTATTTTAGAAAACTATCTGGGAAAAAGAAACAAGTGACTGGCCATTAAAGTGGCCAGAGATTACTAGTGTTGATATTCTGGCGTCTTCTCGGTGTATTGGCAATGCATCCTATACTTTATAGGTAGAAGTATAAATACATCTATACAGCTACGAAAATTTGTTTAAAAAGTTGGCTGCAATTATAGCTGGCTAGCTAAGAAAGGTGGAAACATGAAGGAAACATTCATGTTTTTAATAAGTGCATTTTGTTTAGGCTGACACCTATTTCCCCCCGTAAGAAGTTATAACGTGTATATACACTACAGCATGCAAATATTCAACATAGAGTTTGAGAAATTCTTGTGTATGTAACCACCATAAAAATAAAGATATAGGATATTCCCTCCTTGTTCTTCCTAGTCAACAGAGGAAACCAACTATTCTGTTTCGTGACCATACATTAGCTTTGTCAGCTTTTTGAATTTCATATAGAGTTATGTAATAATCATTCTTTGGTATCAGACGTTTTGTTCAATCTTATGTCTGTGAGAGTCACCCATGTCATTGAGTTTAACAGTAGTTTGTTCTTTTCCATTACCACATAGTATTCCTTGTCTCAATAGCATAATTTATTTTGCTGATGGACATCCAGATTATTTCCAGTTTTAGGCTACCTTGAATAAACATGCTATTCTGACTAAGGCTGAGGTCATTGTTGTGACTGCCTTGTCTTCTGGCTTCTCCTTCTGTCTTTCCTCCCCCTGGCTGTCAGTCTTGAAGGTCTCCCAAACAGTCTTCTTGAATGCTGGCAGCCTCTATCTCACAGAGTACTTCCTGGACTTGATCTGCCACAACCGTGATAGGTCTGTTGTATAGAGTTAACCACACTACCTTATTTTGCTCTAAGTCTTGGAGAGCCTCACTCTTAGAATTCAAGTTTTCATAAGGCCCTGATCACAAAAGGCAGAAAAATTGGCCTGCCAGATGCACTGTCAGAGTGAATGTTATGGTTCAGAGTGATTTCTCTAAATATGAATAGGCATTCTCTAGTTTTAGACAAAAAAATTCATGTAAAATGAGAGAAACAGTGTTTTAGGAGATGCAATCTGGCTTTGCTTGCACAAAATGAACTGGAGAGGCAAACTTTTTCTCGACAGTTACAATAGTTCTGCCATAAGGAAATAATAAGAAGGAAGAGAGGGATATAGGAGGCTCTGTGGAGGAACGAGGCACAGGTTAAGGGCAACGTGGCCATGTGCAGGACTGTCCACACGAGAAACGGGGAAGTTAATGATGACACCACAGCTCTGAATCCAGATGGCTTGGATTACATTTCTCCTTCCATTTGTTTGGGTTTTGAGAAAGATAAAAAGTGTATAAGGGAGTATGTTTTCCGCAAATACACCACCAGGAAGAAATACTGGTACGGAATAAAGAAATGCGGAGTCAGCTTGAAATGGTGATGGAATGATAAAAAGACTCATCAAGGAATACATGTGGGTCTTTTGTGTTATGAAAAGATTAACAAGAGAGTAACAAATCAGAGGGGTGGGCGTCATGTGGCATGTTAGTTATTCACTGCTATACAATAGATTGCCCGCAAATGCGGCTGCTTAAACTGACTACAAACTGATTACTTCCCAGCTTCTGTGAGTGGGGAATTCTGGGGCCACCTGGCTGGGTCTTCTGCAGGGTTGCAGTTGTCTTGGGTTGGCCTGGGAAGGACTTGCTCTGAGCTCTCTCACATGGTGATTGGTTTTGCTCCTTGTGGGCTGTTGGAGTGGCTTTGCAGATCTTCGTGAGCTGTTGACCATCTCTGGTTCCCTGCTACATGAGCTGACAACATCGCGACAAGCATGAGGGAGGATAGCAAGGGTGCGGCCAGCACGGAGAGAAAACTGACACAATGGAAGTCCGAGTCTTTCATAACTTCACGCTGGAAATGACACCCCATGATATGTGTTATATTCTTTGTTGAAAATGAGCCTCACTAGATGCTAGACACACTCAAAAAAGGGAGATGATGGAGGGGCTGGGCACCAGGAGTCAGGGGTATTGGGAACCTTGTGGGAACAGCTGATCATATCTGCACAAAATAATATGTGGGGACATGGTCTCATATGCTGCAGAAAAACATTCTAAGTTTTCTGCTACCTCTAACTTTGTAGTTAGAAAGTGCCATAAAAATGTTAGAAATGTTTCCTGGTGATAGGAGGCCATATGTCAAGAGAGGTGTTTTTGGCATTTACTAATGCACTCAGTAACTTGATTTGAAAAGTGAACTGTGCCATACTGTATAATTTCAAACACTTTTCTTGCAAAAATGTATTACCTTTAATTAGCCTCATTTAAAGCTGTTAAGATTCTTGTCAGAAATAATTTTTAAGTGGATGTGTCGAGATAAAAACAGCAGTTGTCAAGTGAGGAAAACGGTAATTTGTGTGTGTGCTGTCTGGCTTATGAACAGTTGGCTTATTGAATACTAGCTGAGCATTTGTGCTTACAGATTCTTTCATGGCAGCCACTCTGGCAGTTAGAAATTCAAACTGTTGGAATGCTCTTGTTTGTGGTAAATATTTGTCCTATGACTAGGGAATTAAATTTGGTTCCTGCTCTGTAATATAGACAAAAACATCACTAAGAAGGAAAAGCATTTAAGCAATTCAGTTCACCAACTGGCCAGACTCATAGCATGAGCAAAGCATTCTGGGTGATTACAGAGTGGAGTAATAACACCAACAATGAAGGCCACACTTTGATGAAAGCAAACCAGGAGACTTTAAGTGTCTGAAAATGCTTGGATTCTATTTGTAATCTTCTCAGGCTATTAATTTCTCTGGTAAGCTTTTGTTATTGAACAGTAAAATAGTGTGCTTTTGCTAGCAGGGCTTCTCAGTAGTGGCACTATTGTCATTTTGGGTCTCATCATTCTTAGCTGGATGTAGCATGTCTTGTGCATCTTAAGATGTTCAGTAGCATCCCCAACTCCACCAGATACCAGTAGCTCTGCTTCCCTCAACTGCAATCCCAATTTTGACAACTAAATTTGTCTAGACATTGTCATATGTACTTGGGGGTTGGGCTAAGTAGGAAAAAAGTCAGCAAACTGTGGATTAGCTTCTGAATTAGGGAATTCTAAATTAACAAGATTTAATATTATCCTACTTTCATGCACTGAGTTTATAAATACATTTTCTCTTGGCCACCCCAAAGCGAAATTCCATATGCTACATAGACTATTCATTCTCCTGATCATTGAGCTAATAAACACTTGTTGAGTGTTTACTTCATATAAAACATTTTACCCAAACATTGTGGAAGATACTGGGAAAAGTAGATATAGATTGTTGTCCTCAAGAAACTTGAGATGTCAGAGGTTGGGGGTGGGGATTTCAGTCATTTATAAACGTACCTATAATGCATGGAAGAAACCAAAATTGGACAAATGAAAGAGATAGAATTCTTTGAGCTGTTGTAAGGAGAGGAATTTCTGGATTTTTCCTTGCAGACAAGTGGTGAATTTAAAGTTCCTCCCCTGGCAGGATTCTGAGAGCAGAGTGGGGAGAGGGTGAGACAGACCTATAGTTGGGACATATGATGGTAGATCGGGAGTTGGAACTGGATCTCTGGAATCTGGAATGTGGAATCTGATGGGGCTAGGCCAGTGAAGGTGAAGCTTTTAGAGACTGAGTGCCAAACTGCAACCCCAAACTGGCTTATTTATCACCAAGTGTGAATGTTGCAATTAAACCTGAATACTGAGGTTTTGGTTTAGATTAAAAAAAAAAAAACTCATATATTTACATCTTTTTGCTTAAAAGAAAACACAATAACACACGTGTCATAGGTTCACCACCACTGGGCTAGGTAGATGAATGGAAACCATCTCTGAAGCCAACAGTTTTCACCCAGAAGTAGAAGTATGGAGCAAAATATTCAAGACGATCAGTAATGGGAAGAGCCTGGAGAAGGTTCCTAATATACTGATAAACAATACCTAGTCATGTTAGTAAGGAAACCGATTACAAGCCCTGTGGTACAGTGGGAGCTATCAGAGTACTAACCTGGTTTGATGGGAAGAGAGGCTTTCTAATGGAATGCAAAATATTCTTCTCTTATGCAGTGACTTAGTGGTGGTATATAAAGAGCAATTCCAGTTCCAACAGAGGCGGAGGAAATGAGGTATCACAAGGGCCTCCTCCAAAGTCCCTACTACAGGCTGGTTACATGCCCGACATTTCTTCCACTGTTAGGACCTTGTTTGGGTAAACTTTCTGAGAAAGTGAAAGTTCTTTCATAAATGGCATTACTGTCAACAAAAGTCTTGGTCGTGCAATTTCCAAAGTATATTCAAAAGATTTTCAACAAGTATTTACTTGAATAACTTTATTGAAAAATTACCTATGCTTTTACAAGATGCCCATACAAGATGCCCATACTCCTTTACTGAAGAACTTCTTGGAGCCTTCCAAGTGCATCACACACTTCCCAGAGAGGGATATCCCAGCCTTTCCCACATGGATTTGGTTACAAAGCCAGTTTCATTGTGTAGCATCTCATGAGAACATGACTCCTGCTTTGGATAACCCTGATTTGCAAATGAGGTTGCAAAATGAACAGCTGTTGCCAAAGGACTTTATGTGAACAGAGAAAAAGGAGAGGCATACGGCAGCCTGCGAGTTCTCACAGATTCCTCCTCCCTCCCCCACTGAGAAAAGGCTGCTGTTGCCTGAGCAACTCTACACCTTCTCCTCCACCAAATAGATTTCTGTACCTCCGTCGCCAACTTTTTGTTTTTTACTATACATTCCTCTAATGGTGTGACCTGGGGATACCAACTAATTACTCCTGAAAGTCAATGAGGAGGTGGAAGAAAAAAATAATAGAAATCTTAAGGAAGAAATGAAAAGTGAGCCCATTTGGTTGTTGGTGTTTGAGCAGGGCAGGTGCCTGGCCTGAAAAAGAGGCTTCATGAGTCTTGGGGTTTGAGAAAGAGGGAATGGTTGGCCATAGAACATTATTTCTGAATGCTACCAGAATATTTCTTAAGTTGTTTATTTTCTTGTCAAACTTCAGTAGACCTTTTCAGTGCTTTCTACTTGCTTATGACTGGTAGGACGAGTTTCTGTAAATAGGAAGGGAAATGCATTAGGACTCTAAAGAGAATTGAATACTCAGTATTTCTGAGTTATTAGAGGCAATCTAATGGGAATAGGAGGTCATGGATTAAGGTGAAAGAGAATTAGAGATTCGTTGTCCTGGAGAGAAAGACAGGAGGGGCGATGAGGTAAAATCTCTTATGTTTGTCTTTTTAATCTACCTTTTCAGAATAACACACACCCTACTCTTAGAATCCCTCTTCCAGTCTGTATGGCTCTAAGGAGATGACAGGCATACCAGCAACCTTATGGCCTCAGAGATGCGCAGCACTGTAGACCTGCCAATCATGGTGACCTGTGTCCATACCTGCGGTGATGAGCATGTGGCCCCGCTTGGGCTAGTCAGAGTCCTTCTCTGTAATTTCATAGAGAGAAACAATATAATACAGAAGCTCTGGAGTTACTCAGCAGGAATGAGAGAAGCCTAGAATTACCTGCATTTGCACTTCTTTTTCCATTCCATCCTTGTGCCTACAAAGAAGAAGCTGAAAGAAAGAAGAATAGAAGCAACACACAGGAAGAGTCTGAGTTTAAAAGACGAGGGAGATGGTGAAGGTAATAGCATTGTCTAAGTTACTGGGCTGCCTTAGGTCCACTTTTCCTTGAGTTTCTGTTTTGTGAGCCCATCATTTCAGCATAGTTTAACCCCTTTAAATTTAATTTCTGAACCATGAATGATGATTTGATTTTGAATTACCTAAATTTATGCTATAAAGATTTATCTTTCTTCCACCTTTTAGTCTGTTTCATCACTCTGGTAGCCATGGTATTTCTGGGTGCAAAACCAGGCCCACAGCTTATTTTAAGCACTTCTTAGTGATTGGAAGAGAGTGCAGGTACAAATAAGATATGGTGCTGCCTCATGATCACCAGGCAGATGTGCACACTAGGCCATCCACACAGGGAGGGGAGTGTTACTGGGTTGGCATCCATAGTTTCTTCTGGGAGACATTCTTGTGACACTTAGTCCTGAATGTCAATATTGTTAGATTAAGAAGTGCCTAGCAGCCTGGGAGGTGTTTCAGTGGATCAAGGAGACGTGGCCTTGGGGCTATATATGATCCCTGGCCCCTTCCTGTCTAGCACTGTTTCTCTGCTCTGCCTCCTGTCTACCATGATGAGAGCAGTGTTCCTCCGTCCTACCCTTCCGTCATGCTGCTTCTACCTTGGAGTCAGGCAGCCATGGACTGAACCGTCCGAAAACCATGAGCCATATTAAACCTCTCTTCCTCTAAGTTGTGGGTGTCAGGTATTGTACCCCATGACAGGAAAGCTAATATGCTCTTCATATATTTCTTTCAGAAATTCATCTCATTATATACAAATTATTGTCTCCATGTTTTTGTGAAAGGCAATAGTTTAGATGATGTACTTTGAAGTTGGGAGCATGTGAGCTCTTGAGAAAAAAAACAGGCCATTGATTTCTCACTGTGAATCTGAAACACAAATATGAAAACTACGCCAGTTTTTTTTTTTACCAATTTTTTATTCTTGCTATTTATTTAATTTTCTCCATCTTTCTGTTAAAAAGAAAGTCTTTGTGCAGCTATCTGAGGCCTTAGATTTTCACCTCCCTCCTCTTCTATTCTCTCTAACCTTGTATGATTGATGTAGTGTAAACTGAAGCTGGTCTAGAAATCCCCTTCTAAAGGTAGCTCAATGGGGACATGAGTGTACTCTCTGGTGTATGTGTGCAGGGCCCAGGTTGCGCCTGTGGCTTTGTGGAGGAGGCATGATGGTAGACGCTTGCAGACCTGAAACTTGGCAGCAGGGCTGGGAATCTCTAACCATAGCCTACAACCTTCTTTACCTAAGTGAAAGGGTATGGGGTTATTAGTACTGAGAGAACTTGAGGAATGTTAGTTGATTTTAAATAGCTAATACTATTGTGGATTGACTGAAGAAATTCAGGATGTGTGGCCAAGGAAATGGAAATTATGTGGCAGAAGTGATCATGGTAATAATGATAATGACTGATTTTAGTGAGCATTTCCTATGTGTCAAAGTGCTGTTGGAAGCACTCTCTGTTTTCAATTGTTGACGCTTTCTGACAGTACCCACATCTCAGATGAGGAAACTGAGACTTTGAGTTTGAACTCACTTAGGCAGTACGCAGTGCTAATTGGATGTAGGTTCAAATCTCTGCGACTCCAGAGCTGGTTATAAAGAAGCTGCTTGGGACTCAGCAAGGGATTTATGGTTTAATGTGTCCATCAAGTGAATGGCCATCTAGTCCTACCATTGTAGGGGATGCCAAAGCCTAGGTTAAAGGGTTATTGTTGGAGCGGTTGTGAGGAAAATTCTTGTATACTGGGTGCTTGTGAAATTCTTGTATACTGGGTACTCATATAGCAGGGTGCAGACTGAGGGGGAACAGAGGTTGGACAGGTAAGCTGGGGTCATTTGTTATCCAGAGGATTTGGAGTTCTAATCTAGAAAGCCTTGGGAAGAATCTAAAAGGTTTCTAGCAGGGCAGGGATTTGTATTTTTGTGATTACACCATGCTCACTGTGAAGAATGGATCCGAATGACCAGATTCATGCAGAAGGTATGCTGGACTTAATGTGGTCAACTTGAGCCAGAACGCCCAGCTGGACGGAGTCGGTGTGGTTCTGGGCGTAGAGGATCCACCTGAGGATTGTTGCTGATGCAACATAAAGCAAAGTGGGAGCAGAAGCTAGTTGGCGGGCTGTTTCCCAGGAGAAGCTCTGCTGCGGCTGGTTCTCCTGAAAGGAACTCGGCTGTTCTTGTGGAGGAAGGAGCTTGGGGCCTTGGTGTCATCGAGGATGGCTGCTGTTGCTTTGGGGAAGCTCTGGTTGTCAGCTCTGCTGCGAGAAGCATATCCTGGTTTTAGTAAAGATTTCTTCAGCCATCATTTGCAGACATGGACGTACATGGGACAGTGCTGTGGGCTCCCAGCCCTTGATTGGATCCTTCCGGTCTCCAGTGCCTAGATAAATATTCAGCACTTCCTGCATTTGGCTTCTGGGTGAATATTGTAACTTATAAATGTCCTCTATTAAATCTGCTCTCTTACAACCACTGGCTCTAGAAAATCTAACTAAGACAGAAGGGTATTTCAGCAAGTCATGGACACAAGAAAGCTAATGGTGGAATGGTGGCTTGAGGTAAACAATCAGATGAAAATAATAACCAGTCTGGGCAATAGCCAAACTCCCATGGTATAGAACATTAGTAGAATAATGGATTCTATAAGACTGTTTTGAGGAATAAATGAAGCACAACATGTAAAGCAGTTAACACAGTGGTCATTCCACTTCATGGAGGGTGTTCGCTTCATGGAGGGTGTGATTTTTCCATGTGCTTTAGGGTTCGCTTCATCTTCTCATTTAATCATTCATACATTATCAACAAGGAAGGCCTGATTATTACCCATCTTACTTCATTTATCTACTTAAATTTGCATGGACTACACGAAGGGTCTGCGTTCTCCTTCTGATTCCTTGGGAAATGCTCTTGCACAAGAAATTGAAACTGAGATCGGTGGAGACAGCTTGTTGTTGGAAGGGATGATGACGAGAGAAATGACATGAGGCAGTTCCCACTCTTGACGTCCCAGGCCTACTGAGCGTCCATCACTGAGAGATATTCCTGCCAGCCTTGCGTCAAAGCGGTGTTCCCTCGCTGCAGACCCATGGGAGCTGCACGGCCCCAGTGTCCCTGAGGTGGCGCTGACGCACAGCCTGCAAGGTTCCTACCACTTATGGGGAGGCAGCAGGCGCCCAGCCAGCTGGGGCTCATGATGTCACAGAGGAATCTCAGCACTTGGATGGCTGACAGTATTTGCTTTCACCAGCTACGCATTGAAGTCAGAAGGGAATTCGGCCTTCAGAAAGCACGTCTTCCCTCGCTCCTGGAGCCTGTCAAAATCAGCACCAGACACTTTGTAGCTAGAGATTCTTCTCTGCTAATTGTTGCTGACTCTAACAAAAGTGAGGAAAATGTAAAAGAGATGTTTTCTCGTCCGGAGTGGCAGTCACTGATCCTCTCTCAGCAGATGGACTATATTTATTTCCATCCATGAGGGGCTGCTCCTTCGAGCATCTGACCCAGGGTTCTCCTTTGCCGAGCTGTTGGATAGAACAAGAACTGTAGGGGGAGCTATTTTGTTTTGAATGCAGAGTGTAATCTACTATTCCAAGTAAGTGAGATACTATTAAAATTCTAGGCGTTTCTTTTAGGAAAAACAAACAAACAAACAGAACTTTACTTTCTGGGCTATTATGAAATGCTATAGAAAGACTCTCTGTTTGTCATGTAATATGCATCAGTGTCAATCTAAGTTAGGAAATGAAGCACACGTTCTCCTGGTTGTATCAAATGGGATCTGAGCACCTTTCTGGGTAAGGGAAAAGCACAGTCTCTGAAGCCAACCAGACCCAGACTGGGATTCTGGCTCAGTACTGCAGCCTTGCTTCGGAGCTAAGTGGTCCTGGGCAAGTGTCTCCATAACCCTGTAAAATGGAAATAGGAAAACCTGTCCACCAGGGTTCTTATTGTCTTTGACTCCGTATTTAAAGCTTGAGCAGTAACAAGTGCTCAGAAAGTTATCTCTCACTCTTATTTCTCTGGAGTGTGAGATGATGCTATATTCATGTATACCCACCTATGAATTTTGCCTCTTTAATAGGCTTCTTGCTTTTCATATAGATAATGTGATTAGGTTCACAAAATAGGGCACAAACTCAAATGAGTTCTACTGTGAGGCCGGCTCAGTTCATACGGCTGGTAGGATGCTTTGAGGATGATATCTCTACAGAACAGTACTTGATGCTGTTGGGAAATGTATTTGTGCCCAAGCACAGGTCAGGGAGAAACAATGACAAAATGGCATTTGCTTCTGTAGAGAGGCCTGGGCAGTGATTTGAAAAGGATTCCTGAACAAAAGCCTATTTCCTGGAGTGCCTTGGATATGACTGCGGCAGCCTGGGGACAGCTCTGCCTTGTCCAGACATAATATTCTGTTCGGGTTAAGTCTCAGTCAGGACTCAGAATGCTATAAGGCACAGCAAGCCAATCTCTCAGCTCCCAACAAAATAAAAATTGCTTTGGAATCCATTTCGCAAATCACAAATGGGGCTTAATACTAGTCCAAGAAAACTATAACTGGTTAATCAATACATGGAAATAAAGAAGGAGGAAAACACCAGCCCCTGAAAGCCCAGCAATGCATTACGAGGGAAAACGTTTTACTGTTCTTCCTTTGGGTGTGTTGGACCGGGGCATCCTAATGAGGAGCTATATCCGCTCAGGATATTACCTCAGAGAATTTATCAGCAGCCTTGCTAAAAGGTTGCTCTCTGAATTTTTTTCTTCAGCCACATTTATACAAGAGAATTCCATATTTGATAACATCCTGGTACTTCCCTTACTTAACAAAGGCATCTTAAATTTTCCATGATGGTAATGTTTAAGTTACCTCAAATCCAGTCTTAAAATAATTGTAGCACTTGAGAGGTATTCTTAAAATAAAGCTGGAAGGAAACATGGATACAATTACTCCAGGCCCCTCGCTTTGTAGGTAACAATGTGAGGGCCCAGGCGTAGTACTTTCTTGGGCCAGTGCAGAAGCTGGGTTTAGGGCAGTGGAGAACTCTGGTTTGTGCTGCCATACTGATGCTTTACTAACTCCACATGGCATGCTGTGGGGGGCTGCTGGGTACTAAGAGAATGTCACTAGTAGAATCATCTGGGAAATCCTGACACACAGAATGCTGTGGAAGAGGAACTTCACAACTCACGTGGATGACATTTCACAGTCCATGAAATGGTGACCAAGAAAAGTGGAGTGACTTGCCCAGGGCAATGTAGCTACCAAGTGATGGAGCCAAGACTTGGACTTACGGTATCTGGGTATCTGGTGTTAGTTAGACATTAAGCTGGAGGTGGTCAAGGGTTTCACTGGCCTCATGAGTGTTTTGAGTATTCTGGTTTTACTGGTCCTACTTCACTGGGAGCATGTGGCAGAGACAGGAGCTAAGATTTTTGCTTAGCCTGCATGAAGAGTTATCCAGTCTTGTCTCCATTCTTACATGATGAGGAGGATAGGTTGGCATAACAGGGCTCTAAAGGGCCTTGAAAAGTATATGTTTTGGAAGGGGTTGTGTCAGGCTTGAGAGGCCTTCAGCTTCCTCTCTGCCCCTTTGCTTTCTTAGACTTTGCCTCACCACCTTGCAGAGGCATCCCATGACTTATTTGGGTAGATATAAAATGGCTCCTCTCTCAGCCTCTTTCTGTGGTTTTTGTAAGTAGAAATGGTGATTCAATTCGTTGTCTTTGGAGGGATGAGTTGGAAAGTCATAGACTCTTGTGATCTGAAGTCACTATCTCAGGATGCCACGATCAGTCACAGGACTGTGATCAGAAAGCAACTGTGTGAGAGAGAAACAGAGAAAAATGAATGAGCGAGTGGATAAATTAACAAGTTCAGTCGAAGCCAATGAGGCAAAATGAAAATTTAGCATGTGTTTCTTTCTTGGATATAAGGGGTACTTAAGCCTTGATTTTCTGATCCTGATCGTAAAGCCAACGGAGTGGAGATGGGGAATGAAAGTAGGTGCTAATGATGTCATTTGGATATTGAATCTATTTGTGACCTAAACCAACGTCTATATCAATCATTTCTGATCCAGGGACTATTAGCTTCTCTCTCTTCCTCTCTCTGACTTAATCAGTTTAAATTCAGGTTTCAGCCCCGTGCAAGAGAAAGAGTTCTAACAGACCCATGAAATTCACACCACCAATTCATTGCTTTGTTTCGCAGGATGACCAGCTAAGCTTTGAGACAAAAGAACAAAAGTGCTGGATTGATTAACTTTTTATTGCAGTTTGTTTGTTTGTCTGTTTATTTATTTATTTATTTATTTATTTATTTGTAAAGAGTGTTTAAGAAACATGCTCCAACAGAATTCTACACTATGCCTAGATTCTGGTCCTTCTAAAACAAAAACTCTTTTTTTTTTCCTATTATCTGAGTGACTCTTGGATACTGTGGTTATGAAAGAGTAGAACATGAAAAGATTTGACCAAAGTGTTAAAAAATGTTTAGCAATAGGAAGGGAATAGGAAGGATTAAGGTCAGAAGAAAAGGTAGAAGAGAAATATCCAAATTTGAGGTTGATTTTATTTCCCAAAAGCTCCTATGAAATTGAGAAAGTGGCCAAGACAGGCTTACTTGGGAAGGTATGCATCAATTAAAAGCAATCCCCATGGAAACTGAGCATCTCTTTTTCAAAACAAAGTCCTGGCACCAAAATCCATTGGCTGCAAACCAGCTGGGCTTGAGCTGCTTTGCTTATCCTTGAGGCAATCACTGCGGCTACAGGAATGCAGTGTTGTGATTGGTCAGGCATGGACCATGCATTGCCTAGGGAGATGACGGGAGCTGACAAACACCACCCAACTGACTTTACGGAATGTGTGTTATCAAAACAAATCAGGGCACAACAGAGGAGAGAGTCTAAATGTCCAGAGTTTCCTGTAATGTGGTGTATTAGTCCATTTTGGTCACTATACCAAAACACACGAGGCAGGCTGAGTATATAAAGAAAGGAGGTTTATTTACCTCACAGTCTTGGAGATCCAAGAGCATGGTACTGAAACAGGCTGTGCTGTGGTAGGGACCCTCTTAGCTGTGTCACAGCACCGTGGGAACACACCAGGAGTGAGAGATCACAGGACAAAACAGAAAGCTGCAGAGAGACTGAGGTGCACAGTCCCTTCCAAGGTGGCACACTCAACTGACCTAAGGCCTTCCCTTCAGGCTCCCCCTCTTAAAATCCCCACCCCAGCCTTGCCACCCTAAGGACCAAGCTCTAAACACACGGCATGAAAAGGACAAACACCATCCACACTGCAGCAGGTGAACACTGTGTGGAATCCAAACTCATTTTTGATGGATTTCCTCATGGAAGAATGTTGCCTAAAATAAGTGTTTCTATTAGACTTATAAGAAAAACACCTTTTCTCCCCTTCATTGGAGATTTCATACTGACAGAATAGCTCTGGACATTGAGCACTGCAGAAACTTACAGAATAATACTGGTTTATAAATATAATACTGAGAAAGTAAATACAGAATATTATGAAATTGTAACTGAATCTAGCTCTCGGGTCCTTGTTTTGGGGCAACGAAGATTGAAGCCAACAAAACAGCAAAGAGCAAGTGGTGGGGATGGCCAAATGTGTTTTTATTAGAAATAATAAAATGGAAGTTCTTCACCAGTCGGAGAGGGTGGTCTGTAAGGTAGACATCGGGGATGTTTAGGTGCCTAGAAAACAAAAAGCAATTATTGTGCTGTTTCAAAAACTCTGGTCTAGTAATTTTCTCATCACACTTTTCTTAGTCCTTCTTTTCAGAAAATCTTGAGAGAAATAATTTGCTAATTTAAAAATCATCTCTCATGCCTAAGAAATATATCTCATTCTGAAATAAAGGTGGATACTCAGAATAAGAATAAAGTGGGCATTACTGGATACATGTGATCTTGGAAGAAATCAAAATGGGGCCCTTCTGTTCAGGCTGACTTCCTCTTCTTCGACTTGATACTGCACCTTCAAAGACAGGTGAACATGTCATGCATCATATTCTCCATTTCCTTTGTAGTACATTTTTCTGGCTTTAATTATCACATTTTGTTGGTTTGATAGAAGATGCAGTGTTTGAGTTGAAAGAGTCATGAACGACTAAAATTACATGTCATTTTTTTAAGGTACCTTTGTTCTTAAATGGAGGAAATTGTAAATTCTCCAATAGCAAATGTCATTAACTCATGAACTGTACTGTAAACAATAGTGCTCTGTTGAGTCAGTGCCTTGAACTTGGATTAAGAGATTAACTTTTGTAACAAACTCAATTTTCACTCCTAAGTGATGGTGAGTAGTTAATTTTGTTGTTGTTTTGGCTTTGAAGTTGAATTCTTCTCTTTGCTCAGTTGTCAGTCAGAGAGGAGATTATGTTTTCTTGCTGTACTCTGCAGTGTTTTTCTTTAGGTAATTAACATCTCTCCCACTTCCCTATGATGTCATTCTTCTGTTTTTATTCACATTCATCAATTTCTCAATGCTGCTCTAAAATTCTGAAGGGTTTGACAGGTTAAACTGTATCCAACTGTTGGTGATATTAACTAAATGAAAACTGTTCTGCAGGCTTTAGTTTGGGTTTTTGTCAGATCTGCAGTAAGATGTTGTTATATTTGCCTCTTTACTATTTTGAGAGAAAAAGAGCAAGAGAGAGCAAAGAAAGGAGAGGGAGGGAGGGGGGAGCAAAGTTTAGAATAACTCGTTAAAGCTCTCGGTACATGATAAGAATATGATTTAGGAAAGAAGGAAAGTCAGTGTCAAAGGAGCATCTCTGGGAAGATCATCATGGGAAGATCATCATCATGGAAGATGTCCATTGTCAAGAGGTGCACAAGCCCAAGTGCATGCACACATTCATCCAAGAATGTTCTCTTCTGCCTTATTTGAATCAAATAAAAAACAAAAATAGAAACAACATAAATTTTCAAATAGATGAAAAATTGAATAAACCACAGTATAATGTAGTGTGATATAGTATTTTTAAAAGATGAGATTGATTTACCTGAATGGCTTGACATGAAGCTCGGGCTATATTATTAGGAATAACAAAACAATTGCACAATATTTGATATGATGGAATCATCATTTCTGGTAAAATATATGCCCCCATCTCATCTACATGAATTCATACAGACTGTTAATTATAGTTAACTCTGAGCCATGAAACTCACTGGATAATGGACGGGGAAGATTTTACTGTTACCTTAACATACCCATGCATTCAATAATATGATTAACATGTAAGAATTTTAAAGACCACAAGGACAAAAGACAATGGGTTATGAAGTTCTCTCATTTTACAAGTAAGAGAGCAGAACATGGAGAAATTAACTGATTTTCACAGGATAAAACGGCTCATTAGAGCCAGATACAGAATTTGAATCCAGGTCATTGGACTTAAACTTATTTATGATTACTCCCCTACCAGATTGGTCCTCCTTATATTAACTAATCAGACAAACGATTCAAATCTTAAAACCTGTGCTTTGAAGTGAAACAGAAATAAAACCAACTCTCCAACCAGAAAAACCTTGGCATTTAACTTGTAGTCAGTGGCCTTGCTTTCCTTGGGATGTCTATACAAGCACCCATTCGTGAAGATTGGAATGAAATGTTTCGGCTTAGTTTTCAAGTGAGTTTTATTGTCCTCTCCTAAATAGATTAATCCTAGTGCGGGGAAGAACTATCTTAATGAAGTGATGAGTAGTTGAATCAATTCACAAACTTGCGGGGGGCTGGGGCGGGGGGCGAGGGAGGGAGGAGGTGTTGTGCTGTCGCGTTGAGTGTCAGTCTGATCCCCAGGAGTGTGGTGATCTCCACAGCTTCCACTCTTGCCACAGAGCTGCTCGCGGTAGCCCCGTCCGAGAGTCAAAGTCACGGGGCTGCGTGGGACTTCACGGTGGGCTCCGAACCCAGCTGTTTCTTCTGCAGTGTTTGCCTGATGTCATTCTTCCCTCCCTCTCTCGCTACTCACCAAAGTTGTTCTGAGTAAATGCAGTGGTACCTGGATGTCTCTGGCCAGGTGAGTGCTTTATTCATTGAGTTCTTGTAGCCCTTTTTAAGTTGCAGGCATTTAATTATTAAACTGTGATATTCTATTTCTACCCAGGAGGGATGTGACCTCACTGAGTGCCAGGGAATAAACACTGCAAGGCATAAAGGAGAAGATCGGAAGAATGGGGAGCTTCCGAGATAATTGTTATGTCCTCTAATCTTCAGTGTCATCTTCCTTGCTCACCTCAGTCACCACACCATCAGTCTAATCATTTTCATTTGCAGAGCTACCACTGATGGGTCACTATCTAGGAGCCAGGTACTGGGGTGGTGTTTTACATGACAACCTGCTGGGGTACTACTGTTCTTGCTCCCATCTGTGTATAAAAAATTTAGGCCAATGAGGATTAGGAGGTTTGTTCAAGGTCACATTGGCTAAGGACTGCCCTACTTGTTTTAGAGGAAAATTGTCTTTGCTACAGATTTAGCTTTAGGTAGGCAAACATGCTGAGGGACTATAACAAGGTACTGGCCATAGAAGTGAATTCCTCCAATATTCCTTTTCCCCAGTGTGTTCTGCTTATTAGTTTATAGGGGAACTCTTTGACTTTCTGAAAACATCTATTGATTTCCTTGGGTGGGAAGATTTACAGAGACAATCTGTAGGCTTCAGATGCCATTGAAACGTTGACTGCTTTGTCATGGGTAGGGAGGATGTTTGTGAAAGGGAGGCTAAGTAATGTCATAGTTTGGTCTCATTTGTGAAATGGATGGCTGTGTTCTTGGCGCTGAGAAAGATGCCCCAGAGCCATTTGAAAGATGAAAGGGCTGATTTTGAAACAGTTTTGCTGGAAGATCAAAACCCAAGCATCTAAAGTATTAGTTTAAATAAAATGAGAGCAGAGAACTACCAGAATATTCAAATTGAAATTTGTGATCAGAATTTTAATAGTATGTAGGGAAAATTCTCTGCCCTCAGTCTTTGCAATTACTTCTTCCCATGGGATAGGGAAAAAGCTTTCCTGTCCCTTGGTTATGGACGTCAGCGCTATGCAATGATCAGAGTGTTTTCATTTCTCCCAGTCTTGATTTTAGGGCACTTCTGTGGGATTCTAAGTCAAAATTCTTTTCTACAGCTTGGGCTGATTTTAATATAAATAATAAGTTTGTCCTACTTCAGGTGCTTCTTAAAATGTTACTCAACAATTGAATGATCAAGAAGAAGGAAACATAGTACACCATCATACTGCCTCAAATCTGGCCCATACTTAAGGCAGGAGGCTCCATTTGCTCTCATTGCACAAAGTAGCTGTTAGTCTGAGCACTCGGGTTGCAAACATCGAGGGAGCAAGTGCTGCTTTTTGGTAATATTCAAAGGGAAATGACTTCTGCTCCTCCTGCTAATATCGCCAATCAATTGCAGACACAGTAAACATGGATTTCCTGGAGCCATCAGCTCCTGGATAATTAGTTCTGAAATAATGATTACGTCAAAATGTTGTTATTTCACACTGCATTTTCCATAAGTTTCTATATTCCAAATGACCATGAAGTTGGATATTAATCATTACATTCACCAATAAAAAGAAAAAGCTTAGCTTCTTCAAAATCTGGATGCAACTATTGGTAGATGGATAAATACCCTCTATGGGGCTTTTTCCCATTCAGTGAATTTGGTGGCAACATGTGGGAAGTTGTTATTCTCATTAAAGGGTTAAATTTTTAAGGACACGTTGAAAGACTATAGTTTTACCCAGTACTTTGACTCATCTTTGTGATCTGCTAAAACATGGCTCACTTTGGTAGCACAGTTGTTGGGACATCCTTTGGGCATGGAAAAAAGTAGCAAAAATAGGTCATTTCCCCTCATCACTCTCACCAGTGGGTAGTACCTTGAAGAAATGCAATAATGAAATTGCATGCTGAATTTGGTGAAACATTATTTTCAGTACTATTTGGTTGTAAATAGTAAGCAAAGGGAAAATAAAAGTACAGTTATAAGAAATATGCTGTTGCTTAAAAAATCTCAAATATGTTAGATTGGTGCATTAATTTTTCTTTATTGTTTTTATAATTGACAACTATTCCACTTGCCCACCTCCTACTATGTGCATTTTCCATTGGCTCAGTTCTTACCTTGACCATTCTGTTTAGAGTTCTGGAGTAGGAATCCAGGAAAGAAGGTAGTGGTCTAATTCCTGGAGTAGTGAACTAAAAATCTCTAAAAACTCATTCCTCCACAGAACAAATGTTTAAAAAAAGAAAAAAGACTCAACTAAAAAACAACTGTCAACAGGGAACTCTGGAAATTAACTTAATTAAAGGTTTTACAACAATCTGGGGAATATTTATTCAACAAAAATGCCTGAAACCTGGTAAGAACAGTGAACTTTATAACATTTTAAAATTTGCTGAAATTTCACCCACTTCCCCAGCTCTGATAGCCTTGGAAACCAACTACGATGGCTGTGAACTATGATGGCTGTGAAAACCAGCAGTCTGCCAGCCACCAGAGGAGAAAAATAGAGTTGGAGCTCCCATGAAGCCCAGTCCCCCCAAAACCTCTTTCTCAGGGTTTTTTTTCACTTGACTTGATTCATAACTCACTCTGTGTGACAGTATTATTCCACAAAAAGATGTTGATAAGAAAAAAATAAAAAACACTAAAAAGGAAAATGCGGGAAACAGGATACCTGCAGGGGATTTTGAAAAGTTCTGACATATCTCTGGACTCTAGAAAGCCACAGAAATTCTACATAGAAAATTCTGATGAGTTCACAAAACAATGTTAACTAATACATGAGCTCAACTAAGCTGCAGGATACAAGAACAATACACAAAAAGTTGTACTTCTATACACTAGTAACAAACACTTTGAACATGAAATTAAGAAAGTAATTCTATCTACAATAGCATCAAAAAGAATGAAATACTTGGGGATAAATTTAACAAATGAATTGTGGGACTAGTCACTGAAAACCAGAAACATCATTGATTGAAGGTAAGGAATACCTCAGTAAGTGGAAAGATATTCCATGTGTAGGGATTGAGGAATTAATATTGTTAAAATATCAACACTCCCCAAACTGATCTACAGATTCATTGAAACATCTTTCATATCCAAGCTGCCTATCTTTGCATAAATGGAAGAACTGATCTGGAAATTCATACGGAAAAGCAAAAGACCCAAATGGCTAAAACAATCTTGAAAAAAAAGAACAATGTTGAAGAATTCTTACTTTTAGATTTCAAATCTTACTACAAATTTACACTAATTCATGCAGTATAAAATGGGCATAAAGATAGACAAATGGATCGATAGAATAGAATCAAATGCCTGGAAAGAAAACCTTAAATTTATGATTAATAGATTTAAAATCAATTTTGCCATTTTATTTATTTTTTATTTGTATGTGTTTGCAATCCATAATACATTCATCATCGGGATCTGGTAAAATATATATCAGCCTGTATTAGTTACCTTTCTAGAGCCCAATGGTTTGCAAAAGAGCAGATTTAATACAGGATATTCACAAGTTACAACATTCACCCAAAAGCCAAATGCAGGAAAGAGTGCCAAATGTCTGTCTATGCACTGGCGACCCAAAAGATCCAATCAAGGGCTAGGAGCCCATGTCACTGTCCCATGTTCATCCATTTCTGCAAATGATGGCTGAAGAAATCTTTACTGGAACCAGGATATGATGGTCTCATCAGAGACGAAGCCCAGAGCTCCCCTGAAGCAACAGCAGCCATCTTCGCTGACAGTAAGGCCCTGAGCTCCTTCTTCGAAGAGGACAGCTGAGTCCCCTTTGGGACAATCTGACACAGCAGAGATTCTCCTGTGAAACAGCCTGCACCTATCTTCTGCTTCCATTCTCCTTTATGTTGCGTTGGCAACAATCCTCAGGTGGCTCCTCTAAGCTCAGAACCACACCAACTCCGTTCAGCTGGGCAGGGCATTCCGGCTCAAGGTGATCACAATAATAAGTCCACCACATGACCCTTAACACTTTTTACTTCTTTTTCTCCCTTTCTTCCCCTCTCCCTCTGATTAATCAATTTTTGACAAGAATGCCAAGATGATTCAATAAGAAACACCTGGTCTTTTCAACGAATGTTGCTGGAATGATGATAGTCTCGTGTACCAGATAAAGTTGTACCCCCTACCTCACATCGTATGAAAAATAAACTCACAGTAGATCATAGATCTAAATGTAAGAACTAAAATTAATTTTTTGTGAGATCAGATTAGGCATAGTTTCTCAGAATTGATGCCAAAAGCATAAGCAACAGAAAGAAAATATAGATAAATCAGCCATCATCAAAATAAACATTTCTGTGCCTCAAAGGACACCATCAGTAAAGTGAGAAGACAGTTTAGGTAGTGAGAGAATATATTTTCAAATAATATATCTGATCAAGGCCTAGTATCCATATTATTAAAGAATTTCAATAACTATAAAAAGACAAACTTATTAAAAAAGAACAAATGATTAGAATAGGTTTTTCTATATTTCACATATCATTTGTATCCACTAGAATGGCTATAATAAAAGCAGTACCAAGTGTTGGTGAGGATGTAGACAAATTAGAACCCTCACACATTGCTGGCAAAATAGAGCAGGCACTTTGAAGATAGGTTGGCAATTCCTTAAAAATTCAAGATACAGATATGATGTGGCCCAGAAATTCTCATATTATGTATATATTCTGGAGAATTGAAAATATATGGTCACATGAATAGGTTTTACACGAATGTTCATACCACTGCTCATCATAGCAAAAAGTTAACAATGACCCTCATATCCATCAATGAATGAATGGAGATGCAATGTACACGTGTATAGTGAACTGTTATTCAGTCATAAAAAGAGTGAATATTGCTGTGTGCTACAAAATGATAAATCTTGGAAAAGAAGTGGAAGTGCTAAGTAAATCAGTCCTTCACAAAAGTCTACATGCTGGAGCATTCCATTTATATGAATTATCTAATGTAGGCAAATAGAGAGAGACAGAAGGCGAGT
Organism: Hystrix cristata; assembly: GCA_004026905.1. NCBI lineage: Eukaryota > Metazoa > Chordata > Mammalia > Rodentia > Hystricidae > Hystrix > Hystrix cristata. The sequence continues at coordinate 13,684 of PVJO010017739.1, read as the reverse complement.
TAGTGGAGAAGAAGGTGGGAATGATTGCTAATGGGTATGGGTGGCCTTTTGGGGGGTAATGAAAATGTTCTGGGATTAGGTAGTGGTGATGGTTGTATAACTTTGTGAATATGTTAAAAACACTAAATTATATATATTCTAAAAGGATGGATCTTATAGTAAGTAAATTATATCTCAATAAAACTGTTTTTAAATGGAAACAAGATGAAGGCACTTCCTACCTGTTCTCAGTTGATGGTCTCATGACTTCTGTAGCTGAATGATTCAACAGAACAGAACTAACTTACATTTTTAGAAGAGCCAAACCATTTTGCAACACAGCAGACATATATTAACCAAAAGCTAATCATCACATATCATCATTATAAACTACATAAACAAAACAAATTTCTTCACAGACACCATATGGAGTTGGAATTTACCCATAAATATAGCCAAAATGCTTTGGTCGTTTTACACCAAGCTTGGGATGACAGAGACAGGAGATGGAGACTATAAGGCAGAGTAATACAGACTAAGCATTCTGCTCTTGATCAACAACAACAAGAAGACTCTTCTCTCTAATAAAAAGATCCTTAATTGTCCAACCTGGCTCTGTCTACTGATTGCCTTCAACAGATAATGTTTTGTCCGCCAAGTACTGCTAATTATTTTAGATTGTGAGATTTCACTGTGATTAAATTAATTAAAATCTGTCTCCCTGGCATCCTAAGTAAAGCCTAAAATTAAGCAATGTTTTACTTGAGTTGGGGAATAGTTAAAAGGAGATTAGTGTCTCCTTGCAAAAGAAAAACTCAGAATCTTGTAGCTCATGCCATAATAAAAGATGATAATCAACCAGATTTGGGAATTTTGGATTTCCACCTGAATTGTTGTGTTGGTCGGGTTGACTTTCCATCCGGACTGTTGGGCTGTGACTTTTCAGGCAAACATCTTTTTTTATTTAATGTTCACATTTTATTTTAACATTAATATTAACATTATATTCCCATCTCGACTTCACAAGTGTATATTATGGAAAGTTAACGTCCTGCTGAGATGCTTTTAATTGCTGTTAGAAATAACCAGACACATCATTAGAAAAAGGAGGAATGTAAGAAATTTCAACAGTTTCAGTTTCAAGATTCTACTTTGTGTATGTTCATTTGTGTAAATATTTATATTTTTCTCTGTTTACTGAAGTCTTGCATACTTATGTGATCTGGAGATATACCCGAGAACCTGTAATTGGGAAATTCAATTATAGTTTAAATGTTTCATGGGACCAAAAGGAGGGTATATTCATTTTATGGACCAACGAGTTATTTCAGGGAATGGTTGAAACATAGATTAAGCATTAACTCTTCCCCCTGGTGAACTTCTTTTGCCCATTTGACAATTATTCTACTTTGGACATATTTGTCTTAGGTTCGTCACAAAAGGACAAAGAGAAAGGCTTTGAACTGTCATCTGAAAACTGAATTATATCATTTATACATCTTAAGGAATCTGGGGAGGAACTTGTTTGTTTAGATCTGATTTATAAGGTGAAATTCCCATGTGGATATGAGTAAGGGAATCATGGTGAGTAATTTAGATAGTTGGTTGCTATCTCCTAGTGACTGTTTTTGCTAAAGAATGCAATTAGGGTAAGAACCAGAACTCAACAATGAAGTTTTCTTTAGAAACTTGTAAAAAAAAATGCATATAAATTTCAAATTAGAAGGAAACTGTGTCTTTAGAATTTTGTACTTAGGCTGGTGGCACTAGTATCATAAACAACTGAAATATCTGAGGATGTTTCCAAATAAGGTGGAAAGATATTGTCCCATTCCTGCTCAGTGAGCTGAATCTCCAAAAGAAGAATACATGAGTAGGAAATTGGAATTGGCTTAATATTGAGAGAATTACATCCAAAATGGAAACACATCTTCAGACCTTGGTCAGAATCTACTTAATCTCTTCAAATTTTGGAGACTAAATGCATAGATTTCAGATAGCTCCCCAGAGTGCATGTGTGTATGAGAATGTCCCCTGCTCCATTCAAGGCAGAAATCAGTAGTGGAACAGGACGGACTTTCCTGTGAAAGCCTCACATAAAGTCTGATTGCCTGGCTCCAAGATGTCCTCCAATGATTTTGTCTTCTCTGTGCATCCCTGCCCTGTGTGTGATTTCATCCCATATTGCATGAGGCTGACCTTTTGACCAGTTCAGAACTGCAGACCTGGCAGCGTATGACTTTTGAGGTTAAGTCCTTGCTCTCTTGGATTACTTCTTCCGGGGAAGCCAGCTGCTAAGTCATGAGGACCATCCAGCAACCTTGCCGAGAAGACCTCGTGGTGTGGCCTGCTGGTCATTGGAATGAGCCCTCTTGGAAGTGGCAGTCCAGCTTCAGGTTTAGTTGGCAACAACCTGAGAGCCCCGAGCCAGAGCCACCTCACTAAGTAACTCCTATTCCCTAGCCTTAGAAGCTACAAGAGATAGATATTTATTGGTTTATTGATGTTTTAAGATACTCAATTTGGGGATAATTACACAGCAAGAGATAATTAATGTGTAATGTTTGAAAGGCGATCCCAGGAGACTTCAGTGAGGGAGTAGCGCAGAGTCGGGGAAGAGAAAGAAGTCAATAAAGAGTGTTAGTGAGCGAACAAGACTACTGCGGACAGCTGGGCCCTCTCCTGCTAGGAGCCGTGGAGCTTGCTCAGGGGGCCTAAGCGCTGTCTCCATGCAGGATAGCAAAGCTTGGCATTTTTTCACTGACTCTTCATCAACGGAAGCTCTTCTGCAGTCATTAACCATTGGTGCTTGTATGCTTCCTTGCCCTTGGATTCCCAAAAAATCAGAGAAAATCCTCAGCCAGAGAAGCTGAAAGCTGCAGGTAGTTGAACTGAGGAGATGCCAGCATGTAAAATACCTCTCCTGAGGCCGTGGGCGAACACAAGAATGGACTGAGTGGATTATGTACAGGTGGATTATGGGCGGCACATCAGTACTATCTGCCACACAGCGTCGTAGTCTTTGTTATTGCCAGCTTTGTGCGGCCACTCCTGATCAGTTAGATCCGGGGGTGGAGATGACGTCTGCCTGTCTCCTCTGATTTGGAACGCGCTCCCACTCTGTTCTGTCCTCTCAACTCAGCACCACTTTCCACCTGGTGCATTACTCTCAAAGGTCAAAGTTTACCTGAGTAGTGACCCTTCCCTGATAATCTGCCTGGCCGTGTTTGCCTCCTTTTCTTTTCTGATCCCCTGCTTTCAACTGCCGCACGGCCTATAAGCGTTTCCTTCTGTGTTTGCCCTTCTAACTTGCCTGCCTGTTTGCTTATCTTCATGTTTCTGGTATGTTCCCCGAATCCTTGTATGTGTCCTGGCAATAGAAGAACCAAAGGAGCAAAATGTAGAAACTCCACAGTGTCCCACAATATTCTGTTCATTTTTCCAACAGAAGTTCTCACAGATATTTCTTTATTATGAGCAAAAGAAAAATATTTACATATTATTAAATTACCAATATTTCTTTGTATAGGAGTAAGCCAAGTGAGAATAGGGATTCTGCCAAACTGACTGGGTTTGGGAACATAAAATGTTAAGCCCCAGACCTGTTAAGACTCCAATACCTGGGTTAGCTTACTTATTTTTCAACCTGTTGGATCCTACTGTCTTGCCAGACAAACTTGTGCTTTCAAAAACTGTACTCTCACAACAAACATGCCATGGATATGTTGCTGTATTCAGTGTGGAGTGAGATTTGCTTTCTATTATTCAAAGTTCGAAGGGTAATGTTTACATCTGAAGGGAAAAAGTGACAAGCCCTGTTTCAAAGCTGGCATTGCTTCTAAAATTGTCCAGGGAATGTACCGTCCCAGGCATTATCAGATGTTCTTCTCCTGTCCTTGCCTGACCGGGCGCTTCCCCATGGTTCACATGTACAGAGATGCAGCCAGTGTGGATTAAGTCATCTTTCCCTTCAGGGCTGAGCAAGCAAAGAGAAGAGAAGGACTTCCTTTTTGGGCTCCTTTTGTTCTCTTTTGGCTCCATCAGAGCCACGTTGTGGCTTATGTTTAGGTATCTAACAGTTGGTGGAGAATCCCTTTTTGTCCGATGCCAAGAATTAAGTGGATTTTCCGGGGTGCATTATGAAAGGTGCTAACAGATGTTGATTTCACCTTTGTCATTAGTGGGCTTCTCCAAGGCCACCTGATGTCCCTGGGTTAGGGCCTTTCTTTCAGCCTTTTCTCATTAAATTTTAGCTCTGTTTAGTGAAATAAACCTTTGAAGAAACCTGAGAGCTATTTTGGAAAGCCAAGGAGTAAGAAACACCTATAACTCTGAATTATGTATTTGACCTTATTCTTCATGCCCATGGACCAGAAGACAAAGTCAGAGAGATGTTCAGTATTTTCCTATGATCTGAGAGTATAACGCAATGTGACTCTAAAAAACTGACCATTAATTCTATTTTAATTATGTGTACTCACAGCATTTTCCATATGGTCCTTGTAGAAATTCTTAAAATTTGGTGTTAAAAAATCCATATCATATTTGGAATTTTTGAACACTTTTAATTTATCCTCAAAACAGATAACATAATAATAATAATAATATAATAATATACATCCACATATTCTTTCTTCCTTTTGTTACCTGTTGTAGAGACAAAGAATAACTGCCAACATTGGCCTTAGGATCTGCATTTTTAGAAGTGGTTTGGGACTCATCTGCCTGCAAATGAAGCAGAGAAATCTATTAACTCAGTTGATTCCATTTTGCTTCAGGTCCAATTGATAAGACATGGTACTGATATGCCCAATTCAGTTAGGATTGTAAGCAGGGAAAAGCAGTGCCATACCTATTTCTGAGGATGCCCCATCACACAAGTGGTTCTACCCCCATCAATTAGGAAATGACCCTCTATGGACTCAAAGCATCAAGAGTATGACTTCTATTTGCTGGCCAAACATTCTTCCCTCTTTCTTTAGAGTACTAAGCCCCTGCCCCCAAGATGAGGTTGTTTCTCCTCACGGGCTCCAGCAGTGGACTTGAGACTCAGGCCAGGCTAGTTTGGGCACTCCCTGAAATCAGGCCAATCAAAGCTTTTCTGAGTACTCGCTAGAGTTTTCAGCCAAGAGCTGTGTAGTCTTCAAGATCAAACTAAGGGTGTCAGTGGCCACTTTGGGCCTCAGATGGAGAGAGCCTGCCTTCAAAATGATATCATAAGGAAGACAGCTGAGCCCAGGGATGGTGAGAGAGTCTTCTCAAGCTCCAGCCAGGCCTCCCTTCTGCAGGAGCCACTAAGACCCTTTTGTGGTGATTGTGGTTTGTGCTCTAGGAGCTGGAATCTAAACTGAAGCACAGAACTGCCCAGAGGTCCTTGCAGAGTGATGGGCTCCTGGGAAGTGAGGTCGTAGGTCCATACAGACGGACCCTGCTCAGGCCATCACACCAAGTCTTTAAGCACCCTCATTTCTAGCGCTGATTTTTTAAAACCATTTTTTTAGTAGAGGAAGACAAGAGTGTTCAAAGCATTGATTTTCTTTCTAAAAAGTACTATCTAATATACAGCTTATTATACTTTGTTTTTAAAGCGAATAACTTAAATGCTTTTAAAATTACAAAAACAATACTTGCCTGTTACAAAGATTTAAAAAAAAATCAGAGAATTAAGAGTTTTTATTTTATGGTCCATACTTATTATCTGGAGATAAGCTGCCTGCTGAAATATTCCTGATAGCTGCCTACTGTGGTTTGGTGTCCCCCAGGGATTCATGTGCCCCCAGGGACTCATGTGCTAAAGACTTTGTACCAAGCCTGCAGTGATATTGAGAAGTGGTGGAAATTGCAGGAATTAGGGCCTAGCGGGAGGAAGTCAGGTCATTTGGGGCATGCCCTGGAAAGTGACATGGGGACCCTGAACCCTCCCCTTCCTCTCCTTTGCATGTGGGATCAGATCTTCTCTGCTGACTCCCACCTCCACCAAGCTCAACTACCAACCACATTTCATTCCCCCCTTGCTTTCTATGCTTTTCCCTGCTTGCCTGAAGGGGCTCATTTGGTGTTACCTCCAGTCCTTTGGGCCTGCTGCTTCCCACTTTCTTTACCTTGCTAGATCTTTAAACCGATGGACCTACCCCAGGGGGAGCTTCTCTTCCCCGTGGGCGCTGGTGAAGTGTGCAGGTCCAGAGTGCCTTCCCCTTTGCTGAGTACTCACCACAGCTGAGACTTCTCGTTTACTCATCGAGGGCTCCTCTTGCATCTCCGTGATGACAGAAACCAGTTGACTTTCTCACCTTGATACCCAATCCCATGCTTAGCTCTCAGCTGACGAAAAGTAGTTAATATAGATGCTAAATCAACCAATGGTGCTCAACAAGTGAATTTGTGGAAAAAATTTAGCAGGTTACAAACAGGGAAGGGTGGGGGAACAGAGGGGAGGGGTGAGGAAGGGGGGAAGACCAAGATATATCATGTACAGGTGCAAAATAACCATGCTGATTATGAGCATTATGTATACGATGTACGAATACGTGTTCTTGGTAAAAAAAAAAAATAAGCAGGGTAATCTCAGCACTTGGGAGGCTGAGGCAGGAGGATCACATGCGTTTGAGGCCAGCCTGGTCTGTATACTGAGTTCAAGGCCAGTCTGAACTACATAGTGAGACCTTGTCTCAAAAACACCAAAAAAATAAAACCACCCCAAACATTTGAAATGTCAGTCTAAGGGATGAGTGAAGTGATGGTGCAGGGTAACAAGAGTCCTCTCTGCTTGTTTCAACCCTTATCAATGCATGGAGGTGTTATCTGCGTGCTCCTGCTCTGTGCCTGGTCCCTTGCTGGTTCCTCGTTCCTGTATCAGCTCTGATGTGTTGTCTAGAGCCATACAGAGGAGGAGGCTTAATCATTTCTTCTCTGTATATTAAAAATAAGAACCTGCCAGCAGTTAAGTACTTTGCCAAAGAGCATCCAGCTGTTATGCATCTCATTTGGGATCTGAACCAAGATTCTGGTGTTTCCAAATTCAAGATACTGCTTTCCCCTTGACTTAGGCTCTTCACGTAGCTATACCAAAATTCTATAAACTGGGCAGTTTGAAAACAACACCAACTCATTCCTCACAGTTCTAGAGCCTGACAAGTCCAAGATGAGGGAGCTGACAGATTTGGTGTCTGGCGAGTGGTTATGTATTTTTTTTAATTTTTATTTATTTATTTATTTATTTTGAGTGCTTATGTATTAGTCAGCTTACTTGTCCTTGGGACAAAACGCCTGACACTCACAGCTAAAGGGAGAAGAGGTTTATGTTGGCTCACAGTTTCTGAGGTTTCATTCCGTGGTTGGCCAGCTCCGTGGAGGAAGGATGTCCTGGAGCAACGCTATTCATTTCACAGCAGTGAGAAGCGGAGCACAGGGGAAGAGCATAGGCAAGAGATAAAAATCCCAGTAACCCACCTCCTCCCACTGGACCCCTCTCCTCCACCTGAGCCCTTTGAGCTGTCATCAGGCATGAGTATGGTGTCCCCACGATCCAGTCATCTCTCCAGGAGTCTCTTTCTCCAGTCAAATTGATGGTTAAAATGAACTGGCATAGCCTGTTCTCTGGTGCACAGATGGTACCCTGGGGGTGTCCTCCCACAGCAAGAAGCACAAAGAAACTCTCTGGAGCTTCTTTTAGAAAGGTGCTAGTCTCACTAATGAAGCGCCGTCTGCTCTGTGGTCTATCATGTCCCAAAGGCTTCACCTCTGAAAGCTATCGTGTGGGGGATTAAACTGCAGTATGAATTGTGAGGAGACACGGACATTGAGACCATACTGGCTGCATAATGGTAGCCTGGCCCATGAACTCGAGGTAGTTTATAAGGGAGTTTTTATTAGTACACACTGAAGTTTTCACTGGGCTCTGGTAAAATAAATCACTTTTAAAAAGAAAAAAAGAGTAACATTTTCTCTTTGTTCAATTAGTCTAAGCCGGCGGGTAGAGCTGTATGCACAGTACACCTACAAAGAAAAGTGTAGGTTTAAACCGCTTTAGGATGGAAGCTTGTTTGCCGCTGCTGTCCCTTTGAAAAGGGGATGCAGCCCACATGAGATGAGGCATCTTCCTGAAGGATGCTGAGCAAATGGTCCCTCTCATTTCCTGGAAGTACAAGTTAAAGAATTCTATTTTAAAGACCAACCTTTCCTTGCCCTGAAGGAAATGAGAACCAAAATTTCCCCTGCTGAATTTGGATTCTGCTTTACATGAGGAAATGGAGTTCCGGTGGGCCAAACAAAGACAGTAGGCTTGGGGTGGGGGTGGCCGAGTGGTGGTGTGTGGTGAGAGAAGCACAGAGAAAGAAGCCTGAGGCTGTGGCCCTGGGAAGGGGCGTCTGGTGGTGCTTCTGCTCTCCTTAAAAGGTGCTTGAGAATTGTCTCGGAGACGAAGCAGCAAGTTGGAACATTCACCAACCGGACACTCACACCAGTTAGGACCCAGGTGTGACATCCACCAGAAGCTCCAGGGAACTGATGATCATCTTCCCACCCGGTGACAATCTAAGCAGGAGCAATACACGGCCCAAGCCTCCACCAGAGGACCTGTGTCCCAGAGCCACTGTGGATTCAGAGGGGATGCAGCAGGGGGGATGTGCACACTTGCTGTGTGCAGAAGGAGATAGCCCTGGTGCAGATGTGTCTCCATGCCCACTTGGATAGAGGCCTTGCTCAGGGTGGTTGTGAATAGCGAGATTGGAATCAGAATTTAGGCCAACACAACTCATGTGTGCCAACGCAGCTCAGCCATTAGTGAGCACCTGGTGTGTGCGCTCCGGTGTTTAAGCTTGAACTGTCTGCAGTTCAAGGAAGTACTAAGCCTCCCATATGATTTCATTTGTTCTTCTGTGTCTCCCTGTTTGTCTCCTGAGTGTACTCAGCCTTCCAGGTTTTGTCTTATATCTGACCTTAACTTGCAGTTCTGATTCTCACTGTCTCATAAAATGCCCCCCACCCCAGCATTTCACGAAGCATAATTTCTCTGAAGAGCTGGGATGCACTCCAGGGAAAGCGCGTGTCACTAATGGCTGACTGCAAGTGACCTTGAGCTACAGGAGACCTTCCCTGCAATGGCAGCTATCTGGGAAAGTATGCCTGAGATCTCCACTTGCCCGCTATTTCACCCTGCAAATTTGTATCATAGTGCCTGGCATGGTGCCTTGAGCTCCATCCACATGTATTGAGTGACTTAATATTTCTACATGTATGCATGAGTAAATAAAAAGCAAAAAACCATTCAGTGAATACAAAGAAGAAATTGAGAAGCTAGAGCATTGCAGAGTGATGTCTTATTTCTGGTCTTTCATCTGCAGAGAACGGTAACTGCCCCACTGAGCAGCTGTGGCTCTTGGGTGGATGGGTATCGCACCTACCCAGCCCCCTCTGGTTTTCCTCTTGGTAAGACAATGTGGGAGTACCTGTTACAATAGCTTCAATCTCCTGAGTTACAAAATTTAGGCAACTTTAGGTAGTATCCAGCCTGACTGCTGATTAAAAATGTTTGTACAATACATGGGGAGTGATGTGGTGGTATGGGTCTCATAGCTGGAACCAGAATTGCTTTATTTTGCCTGCTGGTCCAGAATCTTTTCTTCTGTAAATTTAAAAAAAATTTATTTTAGCAATAAATTTCAGATATACATAATGATAACAAATTCATCATAGGGAATTTGTACTTGTACATGATATATCTTGCTGCTTCTTTTTTTTTCCCATTCCCCTCCCCTCTTTTCAATTCCTTTTCCTCTCCACACTTATAAAACCTTTGTTTCCATTTTTTCCTTCTATTCTCTTTTTTTCCTTGTCTCTCCCTTCCTTACTCCTACCCCCCCCTCCTTTATTCCCTTTCCCATTTGAACAATTTCTTCCCTTTCCCCAAAATAATACATTTTAGTCCTTATTTACACTTTCTGTTTCTCACACCAGGGAAACAATACTATATTTAAAGGTGTGTCTGATTTATTTCACTTGACAGTATGGTTTCAAGGTGCATCCCTTTACCTTGAAAAGCATCAAGTTTATTGGTCTCTATGGCAGAGTAGTACTCCATTGTATAAAAAGAGAAAAAAAAAAGCACATCTTCTTTATCCATTCATCAGCTGATAGGCATTTGGGCTGTTTCCAGGAGTTAGTTATTACAAATTGTGCTGCTATAAACATAGGTATGCATATATTGCTGTATATGATGCTTTTAATTCTTACAGAAGATACCAAGAAGGAGAATAGCTGGGTCAAATAGAACCTATCGTCCTAGTTTTTTGAGGAGTCTCCACCACAGTGGCTGGACCAGTCTACATTCCCACCAACAGTGGAGAAGGGTTCCTTTTTCCTCACAGTCCTGCTAGCTTTGTTACTGGCTGATTTCTAGATCGTAGACACTCTTTCTGGAGTGAGATGGAATTCCAGGGTTGTTTTAATTTGCAACTCGCAAATGATGAGTGATGTTAAACATTTTTTCATATGTTTCTTTGCCATTTATACTTCACCTGAGAAGTGTCTATTTCCAGTGCCCATTATTGGATTGGGTCCTTACATTTGGGAGGTCTGATATTTTTGAGTTCTTTATGTATTCTAGATATTAATCTTTTGCCAGAGGAACAGCTGGCAAAAATTTTTTCCCACTCTATGTGTTGTCCCTTCACTCTATTGGTGGTTTCTATTGCTGTGCAAAAACTTTTAAATAAGATTAGATCCCAGTTATTGATTCTTTGTGATATTTTCTGGGCAATTGAGTTTTCTTCATAAATCTTTACCTACACCTGTGTCTTCAAGAGTTCTACATATTCTATCTTCCAGTAGCTTTAGTATTTCTGTTTTAATATTTAGATCTTTGATCCGTTTTGATTTTAGTTTAGTGCATGGTGAAAGATACGGGTCTAGTTTTAATCGTCGGCGTGTGGAAAGCCAGTTTTTCCAGCACTATTTATTACAGAAGCTATCGTTCTTCCAATGAGGGTGCTTGGCCCCTTTGTCAAAGATAAGGTGGTCTATTTGTCAAAGATAAGAGTGTTGAGACTTGTTTCTGCATCTTCTAATCTGTTCCACTGATCCTTGGGTCTGTTTTTTTTTTTTTTCCCCATATCATGCTGTTTTTATCACAGTAGCTTTGAAATATAATTTCAGGTCAGGGATTATGAGGCCTCCTGCTTTGCTTTTGTTGCCCATAATTGCTTTTGCTATTCTAGGTTTCTTCTGGTTCTAAATGAATTTTAGGATTGTTTTCTCTAGTTCTGTGAGGTGTGCTATTGGTACTTTTATTGGGATTGCATTAAATCTGTGTAGTAGTTTGGGAATATGGTCATTTTCGCTGTATTGGTTCTTCCCACCCAAGAACAAGGGATATCTTTTCATTCTCTCATATCCTTTTTGATCTCCTTTGTCAGAGTTCTATAGCTTTCAATGTATAGGTCTTTTACTTCCTGCATCAGATTAATTCCTAGGTACTTCATTTTTGGTTTTTGTTTTTTCTCTTTCTTAATACTTTCTATTTTATTGAGTTGTGCTCTGAAACATAATCTACAAAATCAACGATTTTATTTAACAAAGTCATTCTTGTATATAATTTAAAATTGAGCTAGTTCTACAAGGTTAATTAACAATAGCAGCTCTTTGACCACTCACCTGACCTCATTTTCATTTTCAAGAGTCACTGACTTTCAACAGCTTTAGCTACATATTTGATATATCCAAAGTAATATCCTTATTACTTAGAAATTTACGTGTTGCTATTTCTGAGTCTTTTTGGAGGGTGGTTGGTGTGGGGGATTGAATTCAGGGCCTTGAGCTTGGTAGACAAGTGCTCTACCACTGAGCTAAATCCCCAACCTATTTCTGAATCTTTAAAGTGTAGCTATCATCTTTTTAGTTCTTCTAGGGAAGATGAGAATTTAGTAGCCAGAATCCTGTATCTGTACATTTGTAGCACTGCATAACACTGCTCTCAAGTGGTGACTTCAAGCGGCCCTGGGTCAGTGACGTGACTGGCCCAATCACAGTCGCTCTCTATATACTGCGCGGCCCCAGACCGTCGTTCCTAATGAGATGGAAGGACTGCTGACATGGAGAATCTGTTTCCTGCTAAGTTATTTTGCTTGTGTTATTTTCATATCTCTGCAGAGCCTCCCTATCGCATATCTAAATAAGTTCAATTACAACAGAGAAGTGTTTTCCATGTTTTTAACCTTTTAATGTTTTCTGTGGTGCCTTTATGTTTCTGGATATAAATTCTTAATCTCTTCTGGCCCATTCAGTCTTCCTGTATTATTTGTTCCAAGTGTAGATTATTTTCTGAATGCACGTTGTTTACTGAGGATTCTTTATTTGCCCATCAGTTCTGTTCTGTACCTATTCAGTATTAATTTTGTCTTTTTAATATGCAGTATATTTCCCTTTGCAATGATTATTGCTCGTTTTGCCTTTCAAACACAAGTTGGCATATATTTATTTGCATAATAGTAGTTAATAATTTTTTAATGTTATTTTAGTGGTACATTTTAGATGTACATAGTGATAACATTCATCATAGGGGATTTGTACCTGTACATGACATACCTTCTTGCTTCTTTTTTTCCCCATTCCCTCCCCTCCCCTCACAACTTCCTCCCTCCCCATTTACAAAAGCTTTGTTTCCATTTTTTCCTTCCATTTATTCGTTCTCTTGTCCCTCTGTTCCTTTCCCCCTCCCTTGTTCCCTTTCCCATTTGGACATTTTCTTCCCTTTCCCAGTATAATACATTTTACCCTTTATTTATACTTTCAGTTTCTCACACCAGAGAAACAATGCGGTACTTAAACATGTGTGTCCCATTTATTTTACTTAAGAGTATGGTCTCAAGATGCATCCATTTACCTAGGAATATCTCAAGCTCATCATTCTTTATGGCAGAGTAGTACTCCATCATCTAAAAAAAGCACATTGTCTTTATGCATTCCACTGTTGCTGGGCATTTGGGCTGTTTCCAAGATTTAGCTATTACACACTGTGATGCTACAAACATGGGTGGGCATATATCACTGTGGTATGATGATTTTAATTCTTTTGGGAAGATACCAAGAAGGGGAATAGCTGGGTCAAATAGAATCTCTAGTCCTAGTTCCCTGAGGAATCTCCACATTGATTTCCATAGTGGTTGCACCAGTCTACATTCCCACCAACAGTGGAGAAGGGTTCCTTTTTCTCTAGAGCCCCTCCCCCATTTTTTATTGGCTGATTTGTGGGTAATAACCATTCTTTGTGGAGTGAGGTGGAATCTCAGGGTTGTTTTAATTTGCATCTCTCGAATGTTCAACGTTTATTCATATGTCATTTGCTGTTTCTACTTCTTCATCTGAGAAGTATCTATTCATTTCAGGTGCCCACTTTTGGATTGGTCTTTAAATTTGGGGGGTCTGATTTTTTTGAGTTCTTTATATATTCGAGGTGTTAGCCCTTTGTTGGAGGAACAGCTGGCACAACATTTTTTCCCTACTCTGGGTTGTCTCTTCGCTCCGTTGGTAGTTTCTTTTGCTGTGCAAAAGCTTTTTAATAAGATCAGATCCCAGTTGTTGATTCTTTGTGATATTTCCTGGGCACCTGGGGATTTGTTCATTAAGTCCTTGCCTACACCTATGTCTTCAAGAATTCTACCTATTCTATCTTCCAACAGATTTAGTGTTTCTGTTTTAATATTTAGATCTT
>PVJO010017738.1:0-38429 GCA_004026905.1 Hystrix cristata | reverse complement strand
GTTCATTTTATATTTCTTGTTTTATTCCCTGCTCCTGTCATCGATACTCTAGCAATGTTTCCACACTCTGGCAGCAAAAGTTTTTTCTAGTAACGCAGGTATTTCATTTTGCTGTATTTCCAGTTCTCCGAACCAGCCTCATTAAATACCTTCGGCGATATCACCTAGCTGGCAGATCCCTCTTCACACTCTGTCTCAGCTACACAGAGTCTCCACTCCTGGCATTTCTGCTATCAGTACCAGCTGGGCAGATGCCCTCCTCATAGGCTCTCGGGTCTATTCTCTGCTGCCCTCCTCCTCCAGGCTTCTAACTTCTAATAATTCTAACCTCATCGTCCTTCTCTCCCCACCCTCACAGTAGGAGCTGCTTCCTGTGATTACAATCTCCCGGATGCCTTACCATTCCCTTCCTGACTTCATAGACTTCGGATTCCTAGGCTGCAGATTCTTCCGGTTAAAGTCATTGTCGTGCTTCCCGTCTTCTGACTGGACCCTGCATGGTACGTGACACAGCCACAGAGCTGAACTATAATAAACTAAAAAATCAGACTTTAATCCAGCTTCTAAATATTGCTAAGTAGGTAGAAGCTCGAATGGAAAGTGCCACCTTGCTCACTTTGTTTGCCATGGCAACACGCAATGAGTCCGATTTGCAGGTTCAGAGTATTAGTTTCTGTGGTAAGGTTCTTCTCATTCACTTTATATGTTAAACCCTCTCACCCTTTATTACGGATTGTAGGTGATCGTTGTGGCAATTAAACTCATTTTCTCACATAGACTAAACTCAAATTAATTGCTAAAAGCACATTGCTACTTATTTGATAAAGTGTGCAAATAAATTAAGAAAATGTTTTTCTAAAATCCTAGGTGAATGCCATTGTACCTTGAGGACACTTACTAGATATTTTCTTTTAAAGGAAGGTTCAAATTGTTTCTTGTTTTGTTTTACTTTTTCAAAACCGTATTATACCCTGAACTTTGCTTTAATATCCACAACTGGAAAGTTTCATTAGCATTTCAAATTTTCCAGAGGCATTAGTTCAAATTAATATTGATATTAGTACTAATCTGCAATAGGTTAAACAGTGTAATAGTGATATATATATATCACTATATATTCTGAATATTTATATCACTATATATTCTGAATATATATATTTGGAATTCCTTAGTGAAGATTTAGGTGCATGGATGATGGCAGAAACGCCATTGAAAACAGCTCCAAAATCTCCAGTTTTGTGGAAGTCAGTTTTTGAAAGCTTTTTCGTGTAGCTTCTTTTTTATAAGCTATTCATAAATGCCCTGAAATGAGAAGTAAATCAAAACAAATCTCTTGGATTATCCTACTGGTATCACATTGTATATGTAAACACTGTTTTCCAGTGGATAAGCATAAGTAAGACAGATCCTGCCCAGAGAGTTTACCAGCTTACGGGGTGCTACAAAAGAGGAAAACCAGGAGAGGCTGTTTTGCTTTTGTTTGAAATTCACAACAGCTGTTATATTATTCTTGACTGGTTCCAAATTTAATAAGGCCCAATAAATCGCTAAGAAAACAGCTCTGAGACACTGTGATTGTTTTTATGTTGGCGTTGAGCTCATAGTAGAATCTCTCTCTTCAGTAATCTTTCTGGCTAATTTCAGATAAGATCGAGCCAAATATAAACCCCAAAACACTAGTCCAGAACAGCACAGAGAAAAATCCCATCTCTGGCAGTGGATGTCAACTAACAGAAAACTTTCCTTCAAACCTAATTCAGACAACTAGCATCTGTAAGTCAGGTGTTGGATAATGTTGCTACTCTGGCTATTCTCAGAGCCTTGAGTGCTTTATTCAAATCATTGCTTCAAACTCCTGGCTATTATTACCTTATAAATAATTTTGGAGAAAATCATCATCAAAAGCTCCTGTAATTTCCCTGGTCTGCAAAATGCAACCCAGCCTGCTTTGTTAGAGTCATTGCTCTAGAGATAACACACCAAGTGTAAGCATGGAAAGGAGCATACTACTGATGCGAGTAATACATTTTCAATTTTTAATGAAGTGTTACTTGTCCACAACATTATCTCTTTTAGGTTCCAGGCTGCGTGCCAGTGATAAACTGCATAGCTCAACATCTTATCTATTTTTAAGTGACTGGTCTTTAGAGGTAAATTCCTTGTTTCCCTCTATGGATTGATCCAGTGTTTGGCTAGCCTCAAATGCTTTACACAGTGTGCAAGATGTGATTTTTGGAAGTGGGGGAAGGAGAGATGGAACTTAAAGATATTTCTGCTTCTTTTGTGCAAAAGTTTAAGTAATATGCACAACTAAAGTAAATTTTCCAATGAGCTGGATGCTTTTGGGATTTCTGAGTGAGGTGATGAACAGTTATACATAGAATAAATATGAGCAAGTTTAGCTGCTAGATAAGCAGGTATAACAAAGAACCATCCCTTGTTTCAGATTATTTGTAAGTCCAAGTAACACCACTTTGGAATTGGGAATTAAGGCCTGCAAATATCTGTATTATTGACCATTGTCATATATAAAATATCTTCAGTTCTAAAAATTGGTATTTTCAATCATGTAACCTCTAACTATAACATCAAGTAAAGCTTAGCAAGTGTGATTGTTTTAATTGAAAAGACTTAAATATTTTTGCATGTGAAAGGAGAAAAATTAGATGAGAATCAAAGATATAAAATCTATAAAAGTAATAGATGTTATGAGAACATGAAAATTGACGGAAAGAAGAACTATTCATTTTTTTCTCATTTTTTCTTTATTCTTTTTTTCCTTTAACCAGCATTTGCCGTCTAACTTCTAGATGCCAGAATTTTGCCAGATGTGAACAGTGCAAAGATGAGTAAAATCCAATACTACCATTAAGGAGCATTCAATATGACTAAAGAAATGGAATAAAGTGTGAATAATTCTAGGATATAAGTAGACTGAAGAAGGAAGAGTCCAAATATTTCATTGATAAAGTGATGCTTGGAAAGTACATTATCCTTCAGGTTGGGTGGTAGAATTTAACAGAGGTAGATTGTTTTCAACAGAGGAACAGTTTGAGCATAGGGTTTGAGCTATTGTTGTGAAACAGTATGTTATAGGAAACAGTATCGATAGCATAGAGACAGTGATTTTAATCAGTGTCTATGCAAGAATCATTTGAGTGGCTCTTATGTACTACGCTATGTGCTACTAAGTGCTACTGTGTGCTTCTATGAACTGCGGTAGCCATTAGGCACTTGCTGTAGAACATTTGGATTAGTGTGACTAAATCCATTTTAATTTAATTTTTTAAAAAACATAATTGATTCACTTAAAATAACTGTAACAAACCCATTATTTCTTAGTGAATAAGATACTTTTACTAAAATGATATTTTTTCAAACCGCTAGGAGACATCCTTTCCTGAGATGTGTTGATTCTAAGGGTCTATTTCTTAGAATCAGCGTCTTGCAAGTGTAATGATGTATTATGGACACTTGCCACAACTAGATCTGAAAAGATTTGTTAAAAAGTGAGTGTGGTATTCCTTAAGAACACCTAAGAGGCTCCTGGAGGTCCCAGTGAAATTTACACAACTTCTGGACAACTACCCAGTTTGGCTGATTTACCTGACACTATGAAAAATTTACTCACTTATTTCTCTGGTAAATTTGAATTCCTGTTAGCTAAAAATTAGACGGTAGACTGTAACTATGATTCTTCTCTACGTTCCTTTTCTGACTTTGACCTTGCAAAATAAGCAGAAATGTCGGTAAAAGCATGGAATATCAGCGATTAGTAATACAGATCATCATTTAGGATACCCCAAAAGTAGAATTACAGGAAAGATTTTGTTCGACTGGAAAATGCTGGTCTGATCTAGATAATTTTAAACTAGAATTTGAAGGGAAGGCCTTAGTGAAGAAAAATAACGAGGTAAGGGTATAAAACTTACTATGTGCTTGGAAATGGTTATATCATAAAATTTAATAAAAGAACAGAGCAGTGTTTCTCAGAAGAATAAAAGATGGAGTTCAAGGAGAACATTAACAGCTTCAGACAAGTGTAACGCCCATGTACAGCGTAAGTTATAAAGTGGGCCTTAAGTTTAATGTGCCCAATATTCTCATAAGGTAGTTATCAACTAAATCTTGGTGTTGGGACAAATGATCATAGCACAAAAGTATAAATCTTTGGTTTAAAATGTAGAGCCAAAGAACAGAAAGGAGGATATATTAACAACCACATAAAATTTCAGAAATAGATTAGAAATAATCAGAAAATAGATTAGCAGAGATATTTCCCTACAAAAAAATAGAGAAATCATGACATTTTAAAAAAACTGTGAGCTTTAGGTGGGATAGATATGATTCGTTTTAGTGTATATAATTCTAATGTAAAATCTCAGATCTATTATTTATTAGTAGAAGGAATTCAACATAGACATTAGTTGAAGTCACATTTTGCTAAAAGCAAAATTATCTGATACATTTTTGCCTTGCTTAGTTTATAATTTGTTCTTTCTTCCAAAGGCTGAAGAAATAGCTAGTAGAACTGAAATCCTAGATCAGTTTTGGACCCTTGTGGGTGTCAGTGGATAGACAGAATTTGTCTTTGTGAAATTTCCTCAGGCGATTCAGATTTTTCCCCTTCCATGTGTGAACACTACCACCATACCTTTACGTAACTTTACAAACTGATAGAAACTTATTGTTAAAGCCTTATTAATAGGTTAGTAAAGGCTTGTTAATAGATTATTGAAGTGTACAGTGCTATCATATCAAATATTTAACCTAGTTTTAGATTAAATAGTGCTGTTAGGAATTTCCATTTTGGAAAATCTAACAGAAAGGTGGATAGTCACAAATTTTGAGCAATTGCTATGGTCCTGGTGCAGAGCTTGACCCCAAAGAAATTATTTAATATTTTTAATATTTGCAAGTATCACACTACATCATAATTATTATCATGGTTATGAAGGATGGATGCAAAGTTGGCGATTAAGCCACTTGCGTGAGCTCTACAGGCGGCCAGCATAGAGCTGTGGTCTGAACCCATGTTTAGCTGTAAGCTCCAGCTTCTTGTGTGTGACTCTGTGACCTGAAGGGACATGGAAGTCTAGCTATCCTCTTAAAATGCCCCCCACCACAATGCACCCAAAGAAATCCTTGCTCAAGAAATGTCATATTTGAAAGGCACATATGCAAATGTTAGAATTGTCCCATAAGAGTAAATGTCAGCATGGAGAACCACAAAGATTTCCAAAAATGAGGAAGATTTCACTGTCCATATTCTCAGCAAAATGAAGGAGGGAAGGAGGGAGGGAGGGAGGGAAAGAGGGAGAGAAAGATGAATCTACTGTTCAGGAAAAACTATACATCATCAAATTATAAGGAGGTAGAAACACTCTCCTTTTCTGATTTCTATCTGCAAGATATTTCCAAGTACACCAGCAGCAACCTGGCACACAAATGTTCAAGAACAGTAAAAGCTTGCATTCTCTGACCCCTCCTGCTGCTACTCTTTAATAGCATTTGTAATCTTTTCTGCCATCTGAGGTTTTCCCGATCTCAATTTATCTTTATTCTTCTCCATTGTGCTCAGTCAGACACAGGTCGAAATTGGCAGTCTCTAATTAACTACCTAAGGAAAATCACTGTGCATCCACAAAGAGATCCACAATTGGCTTAATTAAAACAAAACAAAATAAAAAAAAAAAAAACTATTAAAATTAAGTTTCATCCTGTGCCTCTGTGTGTATATAAGCCCTTTGTATATAAAAAAAATTGCCTGTATTGAGGCATTTTACACACCCTGGATATAAATTATAAATTTTATTTTTCTCTATATGTTGTCTGTGAACATGTTCAGTATGTTATTTGTAATAATTACACTGACAGTTTCTTGTCTTTGCCCAAATCTTCTTAGCATCCAGGGACCATAGATGTTGTTGATGAATGACTATCAGTAGACTCAGGGTAGTTGTTAAGATCAGTATGGTTATTTTGGGCAGAGATAGTTTCTGCATCTTTGTGTAGTTCCTCCTACTTTAAAAAAGTCATTTCCTATTTCAAATGTCCCCTCTCTTAAACCTAGATCTAATCTACAACCTTAAGAGTATCAGAACTCAATCCATGTCCCAAACAAAGCATAAAATCTCTGTATTTCCCCAGATATCTCTGTGCACGCTCAAGAATCTTGTTTTATCTGCTTCATTATGGAGCTGAGATTGTCAAGCAGCAATTCGTATTCTTTCTGATGGAGGTTTTTTGTTTGTTTTTTGGCAGTGGTATTCCAGACCCAGCCTGCACTGACTTGTGAGAGCTGATTGTTAAATTTCAGGAATTTTGTGAGCTGATTTATAAGACATAGAAGCTTGAAACATACCATAGTTTGAGTATTTACGCCCCAGAAATCAGCAAATCCTACTGCTCGGGGCCTCTCCCACACCAAGAGCTGATTGTTAAATGTTTGCTGCCATACCACTAGTTCCTTGCTGTTAGCACTCAGGGTTAACTGGAAAGATTACTGGACAATGTCAAGAACAAGCCTTTCTTGATTTTTGTTTCTGCGGACATTAAGCAGCTGTGCAAATACAGCTGAAAATTTCTCAAGATGGTAAAAATTCTCTCTCTGCAACCCGTTAGCTCCCCTCTCCTCATCCTCAGCCCTCATTTTCAAATCTTTTGCCTTTCAAATTTGTAACAGGTCAGAAATGTTTCCTGTTTGCTTCTTTTTGTGATATTTTTACAAAATGATCATTGTGCTATTTATCTGGTTTCTGCCATGTGCCAAATATGATATGGCCTTTATGTTTGCTAGCAGAAAATTTGTCAAGGACTTGTAGCTACTCTAAGATGAGTCCAACCTTCTTGCTTGCCTGGGCTGGAATGAGTGACGAATTGTCCCGAGCCACACAAAAATATATATTATAGTCAGTATAGATAAGTGACAAAACTTTAAAAAAATTATTTGTTATGACAACATTTTAAAAAGAGGGTAAGTGTCCTGCAAGCTGCAGGTTGGATGCCTGGTAGACGCCCAAACTTGGGTAATGATGATGTTCACTTTAATCCTGACTCTGCCTAGTCATTGTAAGAACAGACTGTCAGATTACTGAGAACAAGTGCTGGAACAGTTGTAAGGGAAGTGCCAGGGCCACTTGCCCCAGCTTTTGGTCTTCCCTTCTTTGCAGAAGACTTGTCACCAGAGCAGCTTTGTTGACTGTTCCTCCTTTTGCATACTCCTGTCTAGGAGAGACGTGACCTATCTTATTCATGAGTTTCACTGCGAGCCCTGCATTTTCTCTTCTGTGGGATTTAGCCGCCAAGGAGCGAGCCACTCCGCACATCTCCTCCCCTTGCCCTATGATGTATGTTCTATATGGTGCAAACTCCAGCCCATCCACCTCTGTCTGTGAGTGGCTATGAATGACTTTCATTTGTAGGGTCCTGTATTAGGAAGCTTTGAGTGGTCATGCACCACTAAAATGTTTTTCTGTCTAGTCTTTATAGTGAAAGTGATATTCTAGTTTCTATTTTCAGACTCTTTTGTGTCAATTCATGGTCCAGAACTCAGGAAAAAAAGGAATGTGATCTGTTGGGCCCTCTGCAAAACCATAATAAATCAGACAATGAATTTAAATATCACATGATTTCTCTTATATGAGAAGCCCAAAGTATACATAAACTATAGAGCAAAATAAAAGATACTATGAAAAAGGGAGATAGATATTTTGCAGAAAAGCAGGGGACCAAGAGATGGAGATAGAGGGATGGGGAAAGGGGAAGAGATGGAAAAAAAAAAAGAATTAAATGATTTATGTACATGTACCAACTCCTCATGATGAATGTAATCATTATGTACTGAACATGTGGTAATAAAAAATAACAAAGTTGAGAAGGTCACTTAAGCTCCATTTTTGCATTAGCAATAAAGAGATAGAAGCTACCACTATCATAGAGTTCCTTGATTCACAAATATTTATAGGGTACATAACATTTACTGAGCAACCAGCGAATGCCAAGCGCTACCCAAAGCTCCGAGAATATTTTGCCCTGGAGACTGCAAGTGCATCTATAAACATGAAAGATAAAAAAGTCTTACTTGTGTAGTGTTTATAATCTAGAAAGAAGTTATAATACTGCCAATACTGTAGTGAGAGCGCAGAGAACACCTAACTTTGCCTGAGAATGTTGAAGGAAAGAAACACAAACGCACACATACGTGTTTGTAAATCACCTCCCTCCCACAGATCTTTTATCAGACATATCTTTCTTTTAATTCCCATTCAGTTTATGGAAGTATATTAGTGAAAAATAGAAATAGAAGTACATGAAATACTAGATAACCTAGGTGTTATCATTGGCCTTTGAAAAATAAAGAATTGACATCACTAATGTTTGCTAGTATATTATTTCAATAGGGGCACGATAAGGCTCTACACACTGGTGGCCAACATAATAAAATGTTATTTCTCACAGTATTGGAGGCTAGAAACCTGAGATCAAGTCTGAGCATCAGCAGAGTGATTGTTTCTGAAGCTTCTCATGGGCTTGTGGGTGGCTGTGTTTTCCCTGTTTGTGACCTTACCTCTTTGTGTGACTCGGTCGTCTTTGATAAGGACTCCTCAGGCTCTGCCTAATGACAGATGACATCATTTACCTAATTACATCTTTGAGCTCTATCTCCAAATCCAGCCACATGCTGAGATAGCTGGACGGAAAGATTTCAAAGTACAAATTTTGAAGAAAACTATTCAGCCCCTTACAGACACCTGCAAGAAACATCTCCAGGGGTAGCGAGGCACTTAGCCACAATCTTGAGAATCCAATACTCTAAGACTCCTCAGATGGCAATGATTTGCCAAAGGTCTTTAGGAAGTACATCCTTTTCCCTGTCTATAAATTCTGCATGTTCTGTTGATATTGACCTACTTCAGATGATTTTTAATGTACAGAATTGTACAATTATGAGATTTTCAGAAAATTGGCAACTCACTGAATTTTTCCACTCATTTTTATAGGAAGGAAGAACTTAGTGAAAGGGGCCTTGGCATGTAATAATATTTCTTATCTCTTTCTTGTTAACTTTTTCTTTCCCTTCCCTGTTCATTCAATGCAATATTAACAACTGCAGTGGATTGGGAGGAAAATGAAGGATTACATTACTGAAAGAACTGAATTTATAAGTCGTACTCATTTAGCTGTATTCTGCGCTTTTATACTTTTCAGGATATTATAGAAACTGTTAAAAGAGAGTGTTGCAAAGATGGGAAGCTCTTAGTAGATGTTTTGCTTTGGGTAAAGTACCTTACTGGAAACAGATCTTGCATTTGAAATAATCTAATGTGGAATTACAGCTTAATGCACATTAGAATTACATTAATTAGGAATCTCTTGTTTATTTCTTTGCATCTCTAGTATGCCTACACACAGATGGGGTTAGATTTGCCATTAATCTTTGCAATAGAAAAGTGGGACAAAATGTCTTTTTATTGATATTGATCTTGTCATCAAGACTTTTATTGGTCACATTCTATTTTTCTGCCTTTATTTTCAAATATGTTTATCTTTAGTATCCCTTTTATATTTTATTTTCTATTTTGTAATCTCCATAGATGTCTTTTCTCAGTTCTAGAAAGCTTTAAGAAAAATTGCTCAAACAGGAGTCCTCAGGATATAAAACTGTCCAAATTAAATATATCACTTCCACAGGCAAGTGTGACGAAATAAGCAATTCATTTCCAGACCCATGTAGTATTTGAAAAATTACTAATAGAGAATACTTTATCTAAAATAAACATTTTAACTATGGGCATTTTGTTTTTCCTTTAACCTCGATATTATCAAAGTGTTGAGAGTCTTTTGAATTGGGGGATCAATCACTGCATTTTTAATCCCATGAAACACATCATCTCTTAAGATCGTGAAACATTAGCTGATTTATGGGTAAAAAAGTCTTACTGAGTTTCAAAGCTTTTTACCTACCTATAGAACATAAGTAAATTTGGAGTTGAGTTAGTAAAATAGTTGCCAGGTAAATTTGCTTTTCTTGTTCTTATTCCAGGTTTTTTTGGTCTCTGAAGTAGAATATCAAGGGTAAATTTGTGGAAAATGTAAGAGATCAAAATGAACTATATATTTATGGCTATTCTTTAGAAAAACATAATCTATTTACCCATATCAATACTACTACTACTAGTAGTACTAATATAATAGCTATATTGACACCTAATACTTATTTTGAACTTATTACCTGCAAGGTATCATGAAATTATTACCTAATTTAAACCTGAAAATGA
Source organism: Hystrix cristata (assembly GCA_004026905.1). Taxonomy (NCBI): domain Eukaryota; kingdom Metazoa; phylum Chordata; class Mammalia; order Rodentia; family Hystricidae; genus Hystrix; species Hystrix cristata. Next base: position 28,149 of record PVJO010017738.1, on the reverse strand, counting down.
GAATGTAGTATTATTCTAATTTTTCAAAGAAGCAAACTTAAATATGAGAAAGACCTGAGTACATGCAGCTACTTAAGTGGCAAAGCAAAATACTTCATCTTTCTCCAAAGGCCTCTCAGATAAAGGCCAACTGACATACCTAGCATAGTATCCATTTGAAAAGGAAATCTGTGATTGACTATAAAAACAATTTCCTATCTCAAAAACTCTCTTCTCTGTAACTTCTTTCCAATAAATATTTAAGGAAAGTTATTTTATATAATTTTTATAAAAATGTAAATCGACTTAGAAAAATGTATTCCTCAAATGCAGGTAATAAGGGAAATGGGAACTAGGTACTCTGGAAGAAGAGAGAAATTGTGTTAGAATATTAAAATTTTAATAATGCTTCACTCCTTGCCACAGATGTAATACTTAGTCTGGATCTTGGAATAAGCCTTGGGAGTTTTACTGTGAATTGGCAAAGAGATTTTCTTTCAGCTTGGGCTTTCTTGTTTTACAGACTTCAGTTGTTTTGTTTATCTGTTTCTGCTCTTATTCTTTGATTCTCTTAGGCATTTTTTAACTTTTTGGTTCCTGGTTTCTCTTTTGTTTTCTTAGCTCTCATCTCGAAAGATTTCCTTTCAAGACTGTAGGCATATTTCTGAGAAATTTGTTTAGGGTTGGGCTTCCCTAGAGCTCAAGCCTGAAGAAAAGAAGTGGCTCAGTTAAAATGCGACCGGGAATTAGTTCTCAGCCAAGTTGGAAACCCTGAAAGAGCTAGTAGATCCTGGGTCTGCTGTTCCCTAACTTCTTCATATTAATCAACACTTTCTTCATTATGGTGAAAGTATCAGAAGCCTTTTGAAACGTGAGGCTAATTAAGGTTTTAAGACGAGGGAGTATCAAAGTCAGCTGTTTTGATTGAATGGCTCAACTTCAACAGATTTTTCTTAAAATTTTTCAGGTCTTGAAATACAGCCATCTTTTGCATTACCAAATGCATTATAGAGGAAATGTATTCTAGAGGACCAGCACAGTGCTTCTGTGCAAAAGAGAACCTAACTGTCAAGAGGAGTTCTTAATGCTGTTTCAAAGGAGAAATGTTTAAAATAGCACTCAGGACTTCTGCGTGATTCACATGCTCTCAAACAGCTATATAACTAAAATGTATCTACTGATGATTACTTCATTGTATATATATTTTAGATTTGCAAAAAATTAAAAAAATAAACCTGAACAGATGGCAAGCATTCAGACAGGGATGCTTCTAGTGTAGAGTTGTTCCAAACTCTGCACAGGTGCAGCACTTATTGGGGTTAGTGGATTAGCAAAGTGAAGCCCTCTGATTTTGAATTTAGGAACTTCCTGGTTCGGTATGAATTCTTGAACTACCGAGGCAGCTGCCGCCATCCAGATGGTGTTCAAGAAGGGTCTGTCTCTTTTTTCGCGTATTTCCCAGCATGTTTTTCATCCCCAACCTAAAATGACCTGTTGCATACACCAAATGTGTACATTGATGCACCATTAACTTAATTATAGGCATGACAAAAATGCCAGAGTTTGAGGATATATACTCAAGAATTAGTAGCAAATATGAGAATGGTCTCTACAGATCTGCTGACTTTGCAATTTGGAATCTGCTTTGTCTCTCTCTGCCTTATGTGCATCTTGATTTTGGGAATAGGAACACAGTCTCCTTAGATGTCTGGTTTAACCCCTGGGCCACTGTTTTTGCCCAAAGCACCAATCCTGGCCAGGCAAGAGTCTACTGATACTCACACAGATGCAATTCCTTTGCTGCTTTGTTTGCTTCTTCTTTAGTTGCCTCTAGTCATTTCTGCATTCGTAAACTATCACGGGCCCCATGGTTCTATTTCCTTCCTCTACTTTATGGCTTGACATTTCTGGTTACTTTTCCTGAATATTATGTTTAAAATCTTGTGGCATTCATGATGTCTTTGTACCCTAGAATGATCAAGGTCTTTACTGGACCACACTCTCTGCTTCTTCACAGACTATTTTAGCATCGCAGCTTTGCCTACACTTGCTAGATCTAAATATTTAGAGGAAAATATCTAACATTGTTAAAAATCTCTTGTAGCGTCACTAAAGCTTCTTGAACATATAAAGGTACATGATATTTCACAAATAGTAAATTCGATTTATATTTAGACTGTGTATACACACAGATGTAAATAAGTCTATGCATGTAAATACATACCTATTCTCGTTTCCTTAAGCTTGAACAGATACCTAAGAAAGGCTTTACATCATTTTGCAAGTTGATACTACCTAGCTGATCTTTTGTAGAGCAACTTCTTCATGTCTTCACAATACATACTTATTTGTATGCTTATATTAAGACTGCTTCCCCACCATAGCTAATACCCTAACAAGATATTAACCTAAGTATTCAGTTAGAGATATAATTATTTCCAGCAGAAAGTATTTATCTGGAAATTTGATTCTAAGTCTTTATTCTTTGTAAGATTATGTCATGAATATTAACTCTCCCCTTCCTACTCTTGTTACTGCCCAGAACCTTTTCTTATCTAAATGTCCACTTGCCTCTATCTTTGGGTTGTATTTTGGCACAAAGAAAATTTTACACTTTTGAACTTGCTACATACTTTTCAACCTCAGCAGTACTCAAAAATTTTGATAAGTTTTCTAAAATCAGTGGAAAGTTTTTACTTATATTTTTACTTATTTTTACTTATTTTTTCCTTTTTTCTTATTTCTTTATATTTTCCTTAGTTTTTCCTTACTTGTTTACTTATTTTTTTCTCACAGCGAAAGATAGACTATAAAACTAACAAGTCAGCCTAGTTTTGGAAAATTCCTTTTGCTAAATAATCAGAGTATCGGGTAAAATGTTTGAAGTACTGAAGCTTCTGAGTGCCTAGGTAGCTGAGCACACTGATATTAATCCTGAGAAGCCAATTTCCTAGGAGTTCCTTCTTGAGAAGTGGTCGCAGGGACCTGCATCTCAAATGAAAGGTTGACACTTCTGTACCCTTGATATTGTGATGGGTGGTTTCGTCAAGATTTCTGAGATGCTCTTGAAGCATCTGTGTCTATATATATAAATATTTATAAGGTAGGCTTACACTGATCACCTGCAGAGTCAGGTGTGGAAGACTGCAAAAGGGCCATCTGTGGGCTGGAGATCTGAAGGATCCAGTCAAAAGTCAAAGGCCTGAAGCTCACTGCAGAGTCCTGTGTGAGTCTTTATCAGGAAGTGGAAGGGCCTGTGGTGAAAGGCTGAAGAGTCTGTGTTGGAAGATTGGAGATGGACATCGAAAGGCATTCGCAAAGACTTGAGTTCCTCTGAAGAAACAGAAGTGAGACTTCCTTTTTCTTTCCCTTTTTATTCCATCCAGAGTATAAACTGCAGGTTGTACTGCCCACACCCGGGCTGAGTCTTTCCTCTTCAGTAAATCCGTTATTCAGACACACCCAGAACTCTGGTAAACCAATCAACTGAGCATTTCTTATTCAAATTGAAACCACAGCTAGCTATCACAGCATCTATCTTCTTAACCCTATGCAAAGTACATGATTTCTTTTTAGTGACACTGATCTCTTCAGCAGCCACATATCTCCTTTGGTCCCAACTTTACTATCTATGTTTGCTTTTGAACCAAAATTTAAATTTTTCTGCTCTGCTCCCAAATTCTCACTATAAATCTGGCCAAAGCAGCTAGCAGTACCCATTCTACAGCATTAATGTTGAGCTGCCTTTGAACATCCTCTGTAAGATCTGTTAGTTCACTAGCCTTAATATCAGTCTCCTGTAAAGTCTCAAGACATGAAAAACTGTACAATAGCTTTTGGCCAGAGTTTATCACACACAGCCTCTAGTCCAGTTACCAGTGGAGTCCTTGTTCCCACCTGAAACTTCCTAGCCTGGCCTTTTCTGTTCACATTCCTATTAGCATTCTGGTCCTCTGAGTTTGGACCACCATCATCCATCAGGATCTCCTCACATCATGGTACAGCTTCTCAAGCTCAGATCTCCAAACATTTCCAAACCAGTTCCAATGGCTTCTATACCACAGGGCTAAATATAATTACAGCAATGACCCCGCTTCTTCAGTATCAATTTCCTGTATTAGTCTGCTTTCCTATTGTGACAGGATACCTGACAGTCACAACTTGAAGAGAAATTTAATTTAGTTCAGCATTTCAAGGGATTTAGTCCATGGTCAGCCGGCTCCAAGACAGAAACTTCATGGTGGAAGGGCATGGTCGAGCAAAATGCTTAGGTCATGGCATCCAGAAAGCAAATCAAGGGAACAGTGTTAGAGAGGAAAAGGGCAAGGGAACCAAGTATAGTACCCAAGCCATGCCTTGATGATCCCTCCTGGGACACCCGAGATTGTGCTACCACAATCCTCTGGCCAGCTTCGAAGCTGACCAAGTTGATACAATCAAATTTAACTGTAACAGCTAGAATAGTAAAGTAGTAATAAGATGTAGATTTTCAAACTTAACTCTGTAATTTACTGTGTAGAATTTGGCAATCTGTTCTACTTCCATAAGTCTTGAGTTTTGCCCCCTTTAAAGATACATTTTATGGTATTGTTTGGAGAACTAGATATGAAAATGTTTCACAAATGTTTAACATATTCTGTACTGTGACAAGTGCTCAATAAGTATTAGCTTATTACTAAACCAATGCTGTCTTGTACTGTAATACTAGTACTTTAGGTATCAGTTGATTCCATAGGAAAATGGAATCAATCAAGGCAATATCAAATATAACTCAGTTTTTCCCTTGTTCCTCTTTCCAAAATATGTAAACTGTAACTACAAATTACAACCTTTTTCAGTCTTGTATACCATTCATGCTCTCCACACCACCACAACTACCACCATGTGCATATATACAACGAGTACATATTTCCTTAGAGACCTGGGCACTCAGGATGTCAGACAATTTCTTTATGGGCTAGGATGAGTTGAGCTACCTTATGGGTTAGGATGAGTTGAGCTACTTTATGGGCTAGGATGAGTTTATCAAGCAATAAAATGTTAATCGAAAATGTTGGTAATAAGTAGCCAGCTAACAGTATCTTTTGCCTTTCTTTTGGAAAAGCTTCTATTTCTTCCACTTTTATATTTTTGTCAAAGGTATTTTTGAAAGAAGTAGTTATAAAATCATTCCCATCCAGCTTCATTTCTTGAGGATGAGACAGAAATCCTGCCATAGAGAGGTAGAAATAACATCACTGATCAGAAAATTTAGCCTGTCACAATATTGCAAAGCATATCAAGGCGCTTTCTGGTTTCTCTGTGGAAATTCTATGTAGAAATGATTTTAATACTACTCTTTTTTATTTCTTTTTTTCCTCTGGCTGACCTACCTCTTGCTACCTTTTCTTCTTGAGGTTTTGATTGCCCTGCTGTATTATGATTCAACACTTTTACATTTTTATTGTTCCATAAACCTAGATGTTGATTTTCTTTCATACTTGATTTAATTTATTTTGTGAGTTTGTGTTCAATTTATGGATTTTGGGATAAATCTCCCTCACTGGTTCTTTACACTATAGATTGCATAAAATCTGATATATAAAAGTTCACTTTGTTTTTGATGTAAAGCAAATACTATATTTGATTTGGCCTTGGTCACAAGGGGTTATTGAGGACTGGAAATGTTTTTGATACTCATAAAATTAGTTCTTTTTGATTTTCGTTTGAAGCAAAAAAGAGGAAAATTGATATTTGCCTGAGTTTGATATTTGAGCTGACTCTGATCTTTGATTATTTTCAAATGTTTATGTAAATTTGGGTCCTGTCTAAGCAATCTACTATTTGCAGGATTTTCACAAATCAGTGTCAATAGCAGAGTCAGATGCTTTTTAGACTAAAGTAACTTCCACGCTTTGAAAAACATTGTATTTGTTTTTACTTAAGAACATAAGAATTGTAATGATTACACGATTTCCCTCTGGAGTCCATGAGACTTTAAAGAATGACAGAGGTAGTCACATAAGACCTATTTAAGTACAAGTCCTGGCTACTCATCTTTTACTTACTAGGGTCTTTTAAATTAAATTTTGTGAGATAGTCATAAGTACTGTTTAGCATCAGACATCCTGTATTGCTAAAAGAATTATCCTAAAAGAATTGCTAAAAGAATTACTGGTCTTTAGGAAATACACAGATTTTTTTAAAAATTGTGATTACTGGAGAACTCTTACTTCAGATTTCTTTTAACCTGGATTTTCTCATTGATCAGGAATTTTTAAATCAAAACTACAAAATGTTAATGAAAAAATTTTAAGAAATTCCAAAGAACCAAAATTTTGAAAGAAGAATAAAATGGGACAAACCACTCTATTCAACTTTAAGACATTATCTCACTACAACTATCAAGATAGTGCAGGTGTGGGGGAGAGACCAAGACACAGATTAAAGAAATAGGCGAATCCAGAGAGAAGTAAACAAAAACATGGCAATTGGCTTTTTTTTTTTTTAATAGCAGAGGTACAAAAACTATACAATCTTAAGAAAAGATTGTGTTTGGTTGTCTTTTCCACAAATGGTACTGGAGCAATTGAGCAAAGGCTAAAAGTAAATAAAATAAAATAAAATAAAATAAAATAAAATAAAACTACCTAAACTTTTCAGCTTGCCCCCAGGTTAACTCCAAATGGGAATATTCTTAAATCTAAAATTTAAACTTATAACTTTGTTAGGGAAAAAAAACACAGGAGAGACTCTGCAGTAAGGAGAGCTAGGTAAAATGTTCTTAGGACAGAAAAAGCATGGTCCATGGATCAAAAAAAAAAAAAAATTCAAAATCTTTACTTTGTAAAAGACCATGTTAACAGCATGAAAAGGCCAGATGCCCTGGGTGAAAATATTTGCAAGTCACATTTATATAAGTCTCCAGAAAGGAGCTGTACCTCAGTAAAGAAACTCAACACTGAACAGTAAAACTAATTAGAAAATGGCAGCACCAGGAACACACAGGCAATCAAAGAAGATATACAGGTAACAACTAAGCACCAAAAAATGTACTTATTAGTCATTAGGGAAATGTAATTGAAAACTGCAATCTGTTATTGCCACATGGCTATCGGGACAGATAAAACTGAAAAAGTCCTGAAAATGTAATGCAATGATAGTGAGGTGTTATTATGGTTTAGACCTAGAATGTCCCCCCAAACTCTCATGTTTGAGAGTTTTGAGCCTCAAAAGTGGGGCTCTTAGAAGGTGATTGGATCATAGGGTGCTGTATTTATCAGTGGCTTAATCCCTGGATGAGTTCAGAGCTGACTTCTTGTTAGGAGACAGGGCCTCCTTGGGAGTGATGGACCACCAAGCACACAAGCCGGAAGGATGTATCTCTCTGGATCCTCCCTTCGAGCTCTACTTCCTGGATACCAGGACATGAGCAACTCTCTTCTTTGTCTAGGCCCTCCTACCGTGCCGTTTCTGCCTTGGACCAGCCAAACGTGAGCTAAAATAAACCTCTTCCCCCTTGAATTGTGGATGTCGAGGACACGAGGTGTGCAGAGAGAATCGCTCCCTTACACTGACTTAACGAATAGGCACTGAGCACAAGGCCTGCTGGTGCACGCATTGCACCACCGCTTGTCAGGTGTCATGGCAGGCGACCTTCACGTCTGCTCTCCTGAGGCTTACATTCTAGTGGGAGAATAAAAAGAGTGAGTGGGTGGAAAGGAATGTGAAACATCATCACCCACAAAATCTTGCTTGGATTGGAAAACGAGGGAAGTGAATGGTCTGCTCCCTTATGGAGAAAGCTCTGATACAGTCAATTTTTTGTTGTTTCTTTTTTCTTATCTAAGAAATTTGGAAAGATAGACAGCTGAGAGGAGGCATAGCCCATGTCTCTTTTCAGTTCTTACTTTGAACATAAACTAGGGATATAAACTTGGGACACTTGGAAATTTCCGAAATGGCATTGACAGAGTTAACTAAAGTCCCAACATAATAGAACTATTTGATCTAAATTCAGAGTAATTTTAGTATCAAGAGCTAAACTATAAAGCGACATTGACAAAATATGAGAAAAAGAGTCAATAAGTGCAGTTTGAAAGATGTCGATTTTGTAAAATAACCATTTTGTTCTTGGGCATTATATTTCTAAATAAAACATCTTACTTAAGTATCCCTCTTATTATAGTAAGTAAATTATTTATAATTTTGAATATCAACACATTTATTTAGAAACGGGTTAGAAGTATTTTGCTCTAAAACCTTCTGACTGAAGTAAGACCGACTCTACCTGCACCCCCACCCCAGGAAACATAAGAATTACCCAAGTTGCAGGAATCTGGGAGACAGAACATAGCAAAGAAATGATGTAAAATAGGTCACTTACTGGCTGTTATCGGAGATTAAAATTTAACCTCAATAGTGATGTTACTAATCTTTACCTTCCAAATCTTTCTTGTATATACTATGTTAAGAAGGGAAACTGAGTTACTTGAATACTTAAGAGATTCCAGGAAAACATGTGAAATCAGTAGCACAGCTTAGGGAAACATAAGGAAATCAAATGCACATCTCTACTCATAGATGCTTTACTTTTAAGAACTTCTTTCTTGGGGAGGGGCGCTGGGGATCGAACTTAGGGCCTTGTGCTGACTAGGCAAGTGCTCTACTACTTGAGCTAAATCCCCAATCTCTTTTAAGAACTTTGATAACTTTATTTTCTACTATAAATATGCAGGTTATCAAAACATTTACAGAGACCTCTTTAAAACTAGGGTGGCCAGGTGTGGGCGTACACACCTATGATCTCACCACTCTAGGAGGCTACTACGCGAGAATCCCAAGTTTAGAGGTAAGCCTGGGCAACCTAGTGACTTAGTGAGAGCCTGTCTCAAAATAAAAAGTGATATATAAGGCCAGTAACAGAGCTTAGTGTGAAGGCTTTGGGTTTTGGGTTCAATCCTTATTACCACATACACAAGCAAAACAAAGCAAGCAATCAAACAAAAACATAGCAGATTTTGATTAAGAAAGACATTCTTTTTTTTTTTTTTCTTTAAGCAAGACATTCTTGAGCTCAAGGGAAATGACATAATGCTGAACCCCAAACATCAGGGAAACATTTTAGGGTCATTTTAGTAGATAAGTAAGTAGGAGGAAGAGTTACTGTCTCTGTTTCTCAAGTATTCCCTGGCCTGGAATCTGTGACAAAGTGCTGAAATAATCCCCGCAGGTACATTTCTTTAGCAGCAGGTCTTTTTGTGTGTAGGGACCCAAGTGTGCATGTGTACATACATGCCTGAATCTGGCTGTGTCTCAATGAAATTTGATGACGATTTTGGTTGTGGCTGTTGTTTATTTTGCTTGGTAATATTGCATCTCTCCTCTAGAAGCAAAACGAAAAATTCTCCTGGCCTATACCTCTTCTTTAAAGATCAAATTCTTAGTGTTTGAAATCTAGATTGTTGGAAAAGAAGTTTCATTAACCAGATCGCTTGACATTTCTCTATGTTTATGATGTCTAAGTTTTCCTACCATACAAGATTTCATTCAAAAGTCACTGATATCGGCGCCTTAAGGGCACTTCAGAAGTTTTATTTTCCAAATCCTTTTGAAAAGAGGGGTTTCCTAGGAAATGGCAAAGACACACCGGCATTATGTGCTCCGGCTCTTCCGAGCACAGTGGTGTTTGTCTCCACACTGCCTCTCTGAAGTAAACATTGTTTGTTAGAAAAGACAGGATGCTGCTCCAACCTTGAAAGGGAAAGGAAGGAAGAAATAGCAATTTCTCAATATAAGCCTCTGTGATAACACCAAAATGTGAAGCTTTATGAATGCTGTTTGAGAGATTCTATTTTTCGATAACTCAGAAATTGCATTTTTGGCAGGGTGGTTTCAAAAACAGAACACTAGGGCTTTGATTTGGTCTTCTGTTTTTATCTGTAACTTTAATCTATATACGGGAAAGGTTTTTTTGACATTTGTAGCAGCATTTCTGAGATTGATGCTGCTGCCTATTATTATACAGGAGAACATTTGATACTAAAGGTTCCCGCAGCTCCCATCAGCTTTCTACAGCAGGTCTGCTCTCCTGATATTCAGTGTCCCTTAAGCCTGACGTGGTCTGATAACCAACATGCCAGCTGCTTTGGGGAGAAATAAAGAACTGCAGTATCCTTGATTCTTTGTAGAGACTGTCACCATCTACATCACCAGTCACTCATCACCTTTTTTCCTTAATATGAGCAAGTTAGAGTCTAGAAAAGTATGTACGTTGTGTTCCTGTGTACATGTATCAAACACACTAAGATTAAACTGGTTAGAGAAAAGGTAGTCGCCGTATAAACGCAACGGAAGGACCCAGCTCTGGTCACTTTGTGGAGATGTCTAGATTATCATTCTTATGATGACCTCGGGTCAGCCCAGATCTAAGGAAAGTTCCCTCCTGTGCCTCAAATATCAATCTTCACAATCGCTCCTTTAGTTCGTATGCCTGGAAAGAAGTGTCTTTGCTGTACACACTTAACTCACAAGAGTACGGTTGTCTTCCAGTCATAACCCAGAATCCAGATTGGAGCCTGGTAAAGTAAACTGGTACAGCCATACATTGGATGAAGTCTAATGGAACAATAAGTAGCTATACAAAGAATGAACATTTTCTACAGTCTGACTTGAAAGATCTACCTAATATGTTCTGAAGTAGAAAAAATGCCAATAGTATACTAGTTTTTGAGTGCATCATAGAAGGTGAAATAGTCAAATTTGCTTGTCTCTCTATAAGAGAACACCGGAAAAATATTCTGGAAATACTGGAAGTGCTAACTAAGCCAGAGAAAGTCATGGACAGAAGAGTGCACAGAGGCCAAGGTAGCAGTGAAAGCTTTTGATTTATATCAGTTTTTGTTGTTTTAATATTTTAACCATGTCAATGTGTTATTCAAGAACCATATATATATATATATATATATATATATATATATATATATGTATGTATTGTTATTATTATTTTGTTTTTGGTGCTGGGGATCAAACTCGGGGCCTTGTGCTTGCTAGGCAAGTGCTCCACCACTTGAGCTAAATCCCCAACCCCACGAGAACTATAATTTAATTGTAAGGGCAGAGACCTTCATTTTTGTTGGAGTTTTGGGACCTCAGATAGTATTAACTAGGCTCTAGGAGACCTAGAATCCTCATTTGGTGAAGCCATGAACCTCTAAGATGTATCATTGAAAGTTCACAGAATGATCCTAAATTTTGGAATCTGTATTTTATCACATGTGCATCTTTTCTTTCAAATGTTTTTAAACCCATGGAGAGCAGACTAAACAATGTGGCTCAATGTTAAAGATATATGTGCACTACTTAGTATCACTTCCAGGGACACATACTATATGTTTGAAATAAGAGAAAGAATGGAGACCAACGTTCTCAGCAGTAAAGACTGATATTTTTTACATAATATTCTATATCCAAGAGAGTAACTTACAAGAATGCTGTTTTTTCAGTCCACTGCTCCTGAAAAAAGTTAACTTTTCTCATTTTAGCAGCTTAAGAATTATCCAATTTCAATAGGAATGAAAGGATAGAATAAGAATTTACCAAAGTTATCCTCTAAGCATTATTTTTTAACAAAAATAAATCATTATACTGTAGTCAACAGGTAACACATGCAGAATTTGAAAATCTAAGCTTAGCAGAAGCTTTTATGATGGCTTCATTAAACTGGGAATGGAAAAATGAAGCTTATTCTCTGATATCCCAAGTAATCCAACATACCTCAGAATTACCATACCGTGATATAAATTAAATGAATAAGTGATAAAGGAAAGCAAACCTGACTGTAAGCCATCAGCTATGACCAGCAAATAACAGTTGTTTAGAGAGAACATTGTACAAAAGGTGTGTGCTAGAGCTCCGACAGAGCTGGAAATGAGTCCAGAAGGATGCCTGGAGTCAAGAGAAGAAAAGAATGGAGGATCCTTCCTACAACGCGTAGGTAACCCTGTTCTATGACTGGGCCATGGAGCTTGACATATTTAATCACTGGGGATTCTGAATAAGCATCTGGGTCAATGAGGGCTTTGGAGAGGGAGGAGCCAAGGACATCTGCAGATCGGTCACTCACTGTGAAGCGGCCGACCGATACGCGATCTGGAATAAGGAAAGGGTACAGCTTAGTGATCGTTTAGTTTTCCTGCTGAATGTTAGTGGAGACATATTGATAAGTTATTACTATGTTGTCCTTAACTCCTGGAGAGAAGGGAAGAAGGAGCGGATGGCAATCTTGAAATGAGACGAACATCCAGTTCCTTCCTGCTCTCTTAGCAAATCTTAAGGTTAGATGAATTCAGTTCTAAAAAATGCCACTTCTGTGGAACAGCAGTTTTATAGTTCTTGTTCCGTAGGCAAGAATGGCTGCTTGGAGGAGCTTAGTGTTTCTGCTCTCTGTGTGCATCGGCCTGGCCACTCCTTCCTCTCCCAAAAGGCAGAAATCTGACCTCTACAGCTAAATAACCTGGTATGCACCAATTTACTGTAGTCTAAAATGTTGCACATTTCAAAGGGAAGGCACGAAAAAGTAGGATGAGATTTATACTTATTCTGCCTCCTTGTGTCACCCTCCTTGGGCTGTTTCCTGTTCTGTTTTGTTGATTTATAGATGAACGACTAGTAGCCAGTTAATGGATGAAGCTCTGACCTAATTCTCTTTCCTTGCTATCTCTCTTATTTTCAGAGAACCTAATGAGGAAATGCTTTGGGGAGGATAAGGAACTTTACAAGTTCCACAACTACTTAAATAATTTAGCAACCTTTAAAATGAATTTGCATTAATATAGTCAGGGCTCCCAGAGTGTCTATAATAGTAATTTTACTTTCTCTACTTTCTACTGGCTCCAGCTCTACCCTATTCATTACTGTTTAGGGATTGTCTTGTAAACTTAGTGGAAGCCACAACATTTCTCTATAATCTTCTGCTTGGATCTTCCAAAACTGTTCTTGCTTTTGGTTATACATTCCTTTTACTGCACTCAACAGTGGAAATTTTTGCCCAGTGAGGCTCTGCTGGTCTGGTTGCTCCAGAGAGCAGTGGACCCTGCCCAGGACTTACACCACGACTGGCTCTACTTTTAATAGTTTTCAAGAGATTCAGCAGATAGGATAATTATTGTCCCTGAAATCTCAGTCTAGTGGTGTGGTATCCCAGGAATTTCCCAACTTACTTTGTGGTGGTTGTCTGACTGCTCCTCACTGTGGGGTTTCACAGGTATAATAGGACTTTACTTCTAAAGTAGCAGACAAGCTGCCTGGCAAAGAATCCACTTACAGAGAGAATGTACTACCCTTCCCATTCCCTCGCCTGTGCTAGGAATCTTTGATTTAGAGCTCTGCAGCTGCTGTAGTTCATTACTGTACATTTTAGAGTCAAGTTCGACTCTATCAGTGGGTTACCCCCTAAAATGCTATACTCATCGTGATAATAGCTAAGGATATTACAGACGGGAGGAGTGCGTACTGCCTTCAGAGCACCACTACTTTCAGCCTTAAGTGGGCTTCCAGATATGAAGGAGAGTCTACCTCTCAGGCTAGTTTCCCCTCACACAGACCGTCACCAGCTCAGGCTCCCAGGAGTCCAGGGGAGGGTCAAGGGCTTGTAACCTGTAACCACAATTGCTTCATCCCAAAGTGACTGTGGGCTTTAAAAATGATGGTTATGAGAACCAGAGCTGAGGAATCCATGACAGTTCTGAATATCAGTAATCCCTCAGGTGGGTGATTTGTCTCCTAGGTCATGATCTAGCCCTACGGTGTGTCCCTCACACTGCAGAAGGTATGACCGGGAAGAGCACCATGATATGCAGGCATCTGGACCCAGGAAGCACAACTACTCAGATAAGGAGGACCAGAGCATCGCATCTGATGATGAAGCGACTACACAAGGGTGGTACAGTGCATACAGGAGTAAAGCATGCATCAGTGTCCCAGAGCCTTTGCCTCGTCTCTGCTGCTGTGCTGTTCTGTGACTTTGCGCAAAGCCTCTGTGTACCCCGGAATTCTTGGTCAGAATAGGGTAACACTTGCCAGCTGATGAGGTTCTCAGGAATTTATGTTTCAGTGAAGCACAATCAAAGAAACAACCAAGAGACTCGCTTCTCCCACACAGTACCCTCCTCACCCACCCTGTCCTTAAAAATCATTATATATCTGCATGCTAGATTCCTAGATCTCTTCTTCATATATACATGAATATAGCAGTTCTATATTTGCGTGAAATAGAAATCTTCTGTAAATAATCAATACTCTATCTAGTAACTATTAGTACTAATAAATGTTAATGTGACAACTGATGCTTTTATTTCCTGTTAAATGCCAGGTGTTCTGCTAGGGGTTTTGCTTCATAATTAGTTTATTATACATCTTTCCTTTTGCTGGGCACAGTACCCAGTGTCTACAATTTAAGGGAGAAAAGGTTTAGTTTAGCTGATGTTTCAGGACATGGTCAGCAGGCTCCAAGGGAGTAGGGTCATGGCAAAAGGGCAGGATGGAGAACGCTGCTGAGGGCATGGTGGCCAGGAGCAGAGCAGAGGAAGAGCGGCAGAGCACAGTGGGCCCAGGACCACACTGAGTTCTCAAGGCTACAGCGCCGAGATCTACCCAGACACACCGCAGAATGTGCTTTACTAGTAATCTGTTGGGCATTTCTTAAGCCAATGAAGCTGACATACTAGTCCCCAGACGAACTCATTTTCTCTTGATAATTCATTTCTCTCCTTGGTCCATTATGTCTGTCACTTTCCACGCTCTCAAATTTTCCCTTAATTCTCATCATGTTTCATTTTCGTGCCGTGTCCACCCTACAACGCCACTTACAGAGATTTGCTGCCTTTCCCCTCAATCATCCTTTGTCTCATTATTGTCCGTTCTCCTTTTGGATCTCTGCTCAAACTTCACGTCTTCCAGGGCTCCCCTTATCCACACATCACATTTTTCAGGCTATCGCAGTAACCCGTTTCTTCATAGCAATTGTCAGAGTTTATAATTCATGCATTTAATTGATTGATACTTTTCTCCCTCACTAGTCTGAATGCTACGCAGAGCTGTTTGTCTATCTTGCTTATTGTTGGTCATCTTTACTTGTAGACCATTGACCATATTCTCCAGAAAAGTAAGACAAAACAGATAAAAATAACACGAAATAAACCTGCTGCCTTTTTTGGCATGCCTGCCATCTGGCCGCCTTTCCTCTCCTCTGTCCTCTTTGCTTTGGGACATTGCTTCATTTGCTTGAAACCCAAATCTTAGTTCACATTCTCACGCCTCTAATTTCTGCCATTGGTCTCCTAGTTGCAGCATGCAAGTGGATGATCTAGCCAACATCCTGCTCTCTAAGCATTTCTATTTCACTTTGAATTGCTGTATCCCAGCCATTCACTTCCGGTCACACTGTGTGTCATCAGGACAAACACAACCACCCTGACTTCACTAGCCTTTCTGTCTATACGGACGACTCCTAAACTGTAAGAAAACACAATATAACATTTTTCACTATTTTAACCTCCTTTGCTTAACACCACGTTGTCTTTCAACTATTTCAGCATTTCTCTACTTCTTTTTATGGCAAGACTGTAGTGGGACAATGAGATTATTATGACGAGATTCTCACATAACTGGCTCCCCTCCCCACTTCCGTGCCTCTTTCTCTCCTTTTGCGCATCGTCGTCTCCTCTTGTGCGCTTCCTAAGCTCCTTCCTCTCTGTTTCCCCATTTACCTCTAGTTTCCTTGATGCCACACTTCCTCTAGTTCATCTTGTCCCCTCTCCATGAAGCAATGGAGAATTGTCTTTCTAGTGTGCACATGGATCATGTCACTCCCTAGTTAAAAGTATTTGATGATTTTCATTTTATGTAAAAGCCAGTGTTGTCCTACACTTACTAGAAGCAGTCAACAAAGAGGGAGAGGAAGAAATCATTGAGTAGAAGTATAACACCAGACACAACATTTCCTTTCCTGTAGGACTAATAATGTTTTGGGAGACACACTGGCATTCAACAGTTAATTGCTATGGTTTATAGTCTGATAAAAAAGAGTATATAGTGCTTTGAGCACAAAAGTTTCTTCCATGTAGATATAATATTTATCCCAGAATCTTGTTGGAGAAAGTGAGTAGTGAAGTGTTACAGGGAGGCTGGTATAACTGCTTGTGTAAATGGCCTGAGACTGGGCGAGGTGTGGGGCTTCTGAATCATTAAGGCCCATGTGACCGATCACTGGGACCTGGAAAGAAGATTATATGAGGTAGCGCTGGAGAGGTGGGCAGCAGTTAGATCCTGTAAAACTTTGTAGAACATTTAAAAGAGTTTGGATCTCATCGTAAGAGTAAATGGAGATTACTGAAAGACTTGGAAAGACGTTTTAGTTTTGATTTTTAAGAAAACTGCTTAACGAACACGTGCCAATGAAGAGCAGATGTAGGTAAGTTAATAGTTGTAATTCTGAGGGAAGAAGTATTGTAGTTTTCTCACAGTGATTCTAATAGAAATAGGAGAAGTGGAAACATTCAAGATGCTTTAGAAGTTGGATCACCAGGGCTTCATAATTGATTAAAATCGGGAAACTAATGGCAATAGACATGTCAGAGATAATGAAGGTGTCAAGGAAGTATCTCGTTTCTGGTGTGGGAAAGCTCCGTAGACTAGTCAAGTTTCTAAAAATGGGATTCAGGAGGAGGACCTGGCTTGGGAATGAAGATAATGGGTAAGAGTTCAAATATCAGCATTGAGATTTTTGTGATATATGCAAGTCGAATTTCAACTATGTGACTAAAAACTAGAAAACATCCTTGATTTATCTTCCTAAACTTGATACAGTTTATCAAATGTGGTTCAAGTTAATTTATATTCTAAATTCAATCCCTTCCAATTACTTGTACTGCTTGGGCCTTAATCTAAACTCTCCTATTCTGTGTTCTAGATGATTATTTCTTAACTGTCTCTCTGCTGCCCGTCTATAATGAATTTTCCATGAAGTAGCTACAATGTTACTTTTAAAATGCTTTCGCACCATACCAGGTCACCGCTTTACACTTTCATTGAAATGTCATATCCTTGTGACAGAGGACTCTGACAGAGTCTCTCTGTCTTCCTTCCAAAACTTCAGTCCTATCCTTCACTATTTTAATATCCTTTATTCCATTTGTTCATTCTTCTTAGAATTCTTTCTCCTTCTCAGTATCCACGTTTTGATCTAAATATCACTGGATCATACCATGTAAATTCAGCTACTCTTTTAGGCCTGTGAATTTTTTGCTATTTGACACTATTCATGTTTAGAGTAGGAATCATTTCTTGGTATATGTGTATGACATATACAAGGAAGATGTGCTCAATGACTTTTTCTTCTGTTTACACAAGATAATGTATTTTTATATCATTAAAGATTATTTGAGGACTGGGATGTAGAAGAAGTACACCAGCAGGAAGGGAGGATGCTGTTGTATGAGTAAAAATGCTTTATTGCTTTATTCACAGAAAACAGCTGTTGGTTAACATATGCTTCCCAATCTTGATTAATTGTAGAATGAAATAGCGAAAACTGTGGCTGTAATCATTGCAGAGTGTTCTGAGCAGAAAGGGCCAAAAAATGAAAGCTTGTCGTTTTACTGCACTGACTAGTGAGAGAAAAGGTCTTCATTCAAAATTTTAGCATGAATGAAAGTGAGACAACTCTGGTAACATTAGCGTTAACATGATTCTGTTAGATTTCCTATTGAATTGTGTTCCAGCAACCTCAAGAGTATCTTGAAATGCTTAATCCTATTACTTTTTTTTAAGGGTACACTTTTTTTTAACATTGAAAATAAAGCTCTCAAGTAAAGTAGATCAGCAAGAACAACAAAGTAAAGAAAACTTCAATAAACATTTATTCAGTATTCATAAAATTTGTTGACTGGTTAGAAGCAGGAATTTATTGGCTTGTTGAAAGACAGACAGAAGTCTAAAATAAACCCATTTCTACCTATGAATGTAATGAAATTATCCTCGAAATACGAATAAGGAGATGGACACCTATTTTTGACAGATTGAATGGATTACTTCCATGAAATCCACATTGAAATATCTAGTAAATAGCAGACAACATGGATCCAGAACTCAAGAAAGAAGGAATGATAATATAATAAATCTAGAAGCTAAGAAAATATAACCACATTAAAAGGGAATGTATGTAAAATGAAAAAAAAAGGAAATGGTGAGAAAGGTAAAATCTGATAAATAGTACAATGCAGAGTAGATGTAGAAGGAGAATACCATGAAGAATAGTGAGATCCTAGGAGATCAGAGTAAGAGAAACTAGACAAACAAGCTCTAGGAGAAGCAAGATAATACTGGATATTCATAATGGGATTGAGCAAGAGAGTTCAAGCCTCAAAGAACCATGTTAGAGAAGGACTGAAATGAAGCAAATGGGTGTGCAATTTGGTTTTGGTGACCCTGAAATAAATAGCTAATTTCAGTGACAGCTGTACCACTTTGAAGAATGAGGAAAATATTGTAGAAGCTTTCTAACAAACTTCTCTCAGTGTCGTTTTAGCCAGAAATATGACAACTGTCTGTTACTAAATCTATCACTGGCGAGAAGAATTTGAATGACTCTGTCATATACCAGTTATGATTTACTGGTGTATGAGCTGCAGTCTCTGGCCTTCTTTTAAAGCACAAGACTATACAATCCCTGAAAAAATATGGACTCTATAAACAGAGAAAAGGCTAGCAACTGGATAAATAACTGATAGTGTCTGACACAAAGAGAAAGTAAAGAGAGAGAGAGAGAGTGTGTGTGTGTGTGTGTGTGTGTGAGAGAGAGAGAGAGAGAGAGAGAGAGAGAGAGAGAGAGATGGAGAGAGAGGGAGAGAGATGGAGGGAAGAGAGGGGGAGGGAGAAAGAGCTATCTTCTCTGAAATAGCTGGCAAGGTCAATCAATGGTAAAAGGATAAGGAGGATGCTAGAGGCTTTGAGAGGGTGATAGAAATGTAAATGGCCTCCAAGGGTATTGAGAAAAGGTGTGTGTGACTGAGAGTATTCAAACTTCTGGGAGATGCACCTTGAGACCATAATGTTAAGAGAAATAAATCAGACACACAAGTTTAAATACTGCTTTTGTGAGAAACCTAAAGACAAGGCTCTAAGGCAAGCACGCTTTTGATTTTTTAAAAAAAAATTATTAGTACATTTTTGCAGTGCATAATATTTACATTTCCTGTCTTGAGTTTGTAAATGTACATAACACATCTTAATTCCCTTTTTTTTTGTACCTGTTTCCACACCTTCTTCCTCCACCTTTCATCCTCCACCTTTTGAGAAAGATCTATCACCCTACTTCTTGTTATCTATCTGTTGTTTTGCTCTTTATTTGTAATTTAGTTTTCTCAGTTTAGCAATATTTAAGCTGGTTTGTCTGATTTATTTGTTTTAACATTGTGGTCTCAAAGTCCATCCGTTGTAACACAATTGACTCAAGTTTTTCTTATGGCTGAGTACTAATTCATTGTGTGTAAATACAACATTTTCTTTATCCATTCATCTGTTGATGGACATATAAGCTACTTCCAAGATTTAGCTATTATGTATTTAGCTCTTGATGGTGACCATTCTTTCTGGAGTAAGATGGAATCTCAGTGTTGTTTTAATGTGCATTTCTCTGATGGCCAGTGACACTGAGCACTTCTTCATATATTGCTTTTTGACTTGGTGTGGAGTCATGGGTTTGAGGTGGAAATGGTCCCCTTGGTCAACTTGTCCTTTTCATGCGGATCCAAAATGGTTCTCGCGGCAGAAGTTTTATTGCTTTGTTCGGACTCACCTTAAATGTCCCGACCAATGAAATTCCCTCAGCTTCCCTTGGGAGCTACTTCATCATCTGACACTTCACTGTATTGGACCGTTCTCTGTGGCCACGTGTCACGCTTCTGTGTTCTGCTGGTCTTCTAGCTAAAGGATCCTCCTGGCCTGTGGGCTCTTGCATTCAATCTCTTTTCTCACCTCTCTCGGTAACCATTTGTCCTCTTCTATATGATTGTGTTTTTATTTTGTCCTCATTATCAGCTCTTCCATACCCTTGAATGATGAATACCTTGTTCCCTCATAGTAACTATAAATTCTTGCAGCTTTTATGAATCTGTTGTTTCCTGTATGATCTATTTTATTTTTATTATTACATGTTTGCAGTACATAATGACTACATTCATCATGGGGCACTGGTACACATACGGGACAGGTCTTGGTTCTTTAATTCATCCCCTTACATGAACTGTTATATAATATGTGGGATAATCTCATGAAATGGACTCCTGGCTTTATAGTTTTTCTCCTGTGACTCAGTTTGAATTATTCTCTCTGACTTCCCTCATCCCTGCTCGAGGAAGCCTACAGGACAATTTCCATTGTTCTGGTCCAACACATGCCAGTAGCCTCTTAACTGATACGTCTGTCTCTAATCACTTCCTACTTTAATACACATTGCAGACTGATGAAAAATTTACCTTTTTCCACACTTTTATTCATGTCCATTCCCTCCTCAAAGTGTTTATTGTCTCTTCATCACCTAGAAATTGAAATACAAAGTCTGTAGCCCCTTATCCCTTTTGTAGCCTGCTCCCAAAAATGTTTGCAAATTCTCCTTTAATGTTGTAAACTCTAAAATAGCATTTCTACTTATAGTGTTTCCCTAAACTGAAGTTTTCCCTACCGCTTATCTGCTTATCTGATTCCCAGACATGTCTGTTGGTTTTCCCTGACTCTCCCCTTTTGCATAAAATAATTCTTTATCTTTCTTGCTTCTGAAATCTTATTGCTGTTGACTCCATACCACTCATTCACGGTAGCAAGTTTCCTAACAGCATAGTTATACTAGTTAAATTGCTGGTTAATTCTTTGTGAGGGTTCCTTGAAGTCAGGATTCATTTCTTACTAACTTTGTAAGCAACTTTGTTGAACAGTTTTGTTCAAGTAATTTAATTTCCTTGAGCTGTAAATTTCTCATCTATAAAATGGCAATGGTAATAATTGTCATTTCACTGGATTGCTGTGTTAAATAAATGAAAATGTTCAGCTATTAAGTTTTATGTAGGCAGTTGTAAGTTATGTTTTTGTGTCCTTCTTATGTTTTAAACAATGATGGATTTTAATAACTATTAAGCAACCATTTGGTGAAATAAATCGTTTATTTATTCTCTTCTAGGAATTGATTCTTCTTCATTCTCTAAATTTTTTTCCTTTTTTTTTTTTCTGTCTCCTTCCTTATTTCTTCCCCTTCCTTCCATCCTTTCTTTGGTTAGCTTTTCTTCTCAGTTCTGTTTGAACTACCTTCTTTTTCACTTTGACACCAATAAATTCTGAAAAGAAATGTAAACACTTCCAGATTCTGGATGAAACTGATTTAGTCCAATAGCCCTTAGGTGATAATCAACTGGGGCACAAATGCATAAAGACTCCATTGGTGTTTGATTTCCTGCGGGTCATAAATGATGGGGTTGACTTTGCAATTTTCAGGGCATCAACCAGCCTTTATCAAGCCTTCAGACAAATAACATGAAGTAGTTCATTTAGTTCGTGTTTCTTCAGGGTGATCATCTCCACTGACAATCATGCAGGAAAGATGCCATCAAAGCTCTTCCTCTGCCTCAAGAATCTTGTGGGCATGGAGATTTCTAGAGTTTACTGAAAAAACTATTATATTTGTGTCTTTTAGAGGCTGTAATATATTTCAGGGTGAAGGAATTAGGGGCATAAAATTGTGTCTAACAGATTGTGGACGGGGAGAGATTTTGGGTAGACATCCACACCAGGACAAAAAGATGTCTAAACAATCTGAACTAGGATCTGTGTTTCGTGCTAGAACGGGCCACTTCTGAAGACAGACTCAGATACATAGCCCTTCACTTATCTGTGCTGGATTCCGTTAATTCCATTAACCCCGAATGCTTTCTCCTTTTAACTTTATTGAAACCTACCCACCACTCTCTCTCTTCTTTTCACTGTCTTACAGAGGAGAAAAGAAATAAAACTTAAATATATCCCTGAAAAGGTGCTAGATTAATTGTGCAGGGATAAAATAGAATACGGCAGCAAGGTGGTTGGTGAGTCTTCTGTTAACCGATGACTTTAACAGACCTTGGTGCCACTAAAGGCGTCTTCGCGGGACCCTGTGCCTAGAGGACTCACACTTGACACGCTATTCTGCGCCGAACAGATTTCTTTACATCTTCTGGCTGCCTACACAAATTATAGAATAGCTGAAAGTCCCAGATGCAGTTTTGTTTTACTTCACTTTTCATGCCAAAACCAGACTATTATAATCATTATTTTTATTATAAATATCTTTTGCTGCCATTTTAAGGGAGCTGAACTTAAGCCGTCTGAGAACTGATTAGAAAATCAACCCAAGTTACACAATTTTACCTGCCCAAAGAGTTCCAATTAATAAGCTTTTGGGGGACTTCAAACATGCAGAGCCTTTGAATCTAAGCCCTTCCCCAGGGCAGTATCTCCTCGGCATAAAATGAAGGGGGGATCTGGCAGTTATTCTCTTGATTTGATCAGTAAACTAGTCAAGTCTCTATCTCCCTGCTGAGTTAGCTGGTTCGGCTGTCCACACTGATAAAATCAGATGGATAATTGTCCAAGTCTCCTTGTGTCTTATATGCTGTAACGAAAACTTAGAATGAATAGGAATAAATTCAGTCAACAACCAGCCCTCCTGTTCTTTAAAGATTATTATTATACTATTGTTAGGCCAGTTGTCCAAGGTCAGAATGCTCCGTTGGTTTGTGTTGAAGTGTTTTTGTTTTGTTTCAGTTTCACCCACTGTACACTAAATAAGCTTCTTTGGAGACTTTTAACATTGGTTGAAATCTTAGCGTCTGGCTCAAACCCAGCTGTGAATACCGAAAGTGTTTTAGCTGAAAATATGACATGTAACCATGGCGCTACCTGGGTTTCTGTTACCTAAAATATAGCCGCTCTTCTCTCCAGTCCATCAAACAGCTCTGTTCCGAGAGACAGAGCATTGGCATGCTAAAAACAGCATTAATTACTTAGCCTTGGTTTCGCATCATTAGCTACAGAGACCACTGATGTTTTACACTTATCTCTCAACTCAGGGCCAGTCACTGAAACCAATCTCCTATTTTTAATGATGATCGTAAGCCATGGAAGAGACTATCAAATTATGGTTTTTCCTTTATGAATAGTGACTCAAAGACTGTTTAAATGTTTTATTGCATTTCACTTATAATGACCCCTCAGAAGGTGGCTTTATTAAAAGCTATTTTGTGCTCCCTTTGGGAAACTCAGTCAGATGGTGGGGGGCAGGGCGTGGGTGTATTAAATAATTTTCCCAATAAAAACCAACAATAATGCTGTTTTTTCTTCTCCTAAAAGGCCAGAAGAGAAGAGAAACAAATGCCATCTTTGGGAAAAATTGATATTCTCAGATAGTAATCAGAAAAATCTTATTTCTGCTCCTAGCTCCGTGGGCTTCATCTGTTGGTATGCTGTGTGTGGTGTGTGTGTGTTTTTATGTGTGCATGTGTGTGTAAATTTATGTTTGTGGGGAGAGAGTGGTTGGTCAGAAAGGAGCAGAAGTATCTGTAAAAAAAAAAAGTGACTGTTCCACAAAGGGCAAAACTAGGAGAACGGACCTGCCATTTGGAGTTCTGCTTCTGTGACACAGGTCGCTGAGGTGGCATTTTTCTCAGTGAACTTAATAGAGCCCACTTTCCTGTTCAATCCAGCCTCCACTTCAGCCAACACCAACTGAAATTTACGGATGCCTATTTGTACTCCCAGCTTCTTCAAAACTCCAAGGTCTACAAATAAATCTATTGTGGTTTTTCTTTTCTTCTGAAATTGAAATCTCTCGTGTAAACTTACAATTCAAAATTGGAATGATCTTATTCAGAGACTCTTGGGAATTTTACACATCTCATGAAAACTCAGGGAAGCAGTTAAGCTTTTATTTCTTTCCAAAACATCCGTTTTCACCACCAGGTATTTGGCTTGATGTTTTATTCTTTTGTTTTAAATTCTAACTGTAATATAGTTTTTATTTTTTATAAAAAAAATACTTTTTTTGTGTTTGCTGTAGGTCAAATTCTGTTCTAAGTGCTGTGCAAAATTTAACCCTCATATAAACCTTGCAAAGCAGGTAATAATAGTACCTACCCTGGCAAAATTTTTATGTTGGCAGTTTTTTAATTTCTGCACCTTAAAAATATTGTTCCATTATCTTTTGACTTTGTTTCAAAGGGGTAGTCACCCATTATTTTTATTATGGTTTCCCTGAATATAACTCTTTCATTTTCTAGACACTCTTGAGTTTTGCTTTTCATTTTTGTTTTATAGGGAATCACCAATTTTCACATGCAGATAGGCATATAACATCTTCTTCAAATTTATTAAAAAGTGGTACTTGCTAGAAATTGAAAGGGAAATGTAGATACCTTTTTAGGATTCTATCATAGCATAACATATGTGAAAGGTTTTACTTCTGCTCTAACCCTAATCTTCACTGGAACTTGAGCCTGGAAGGTGTGGTTTTCAGTATGTGTACAATTCTTATGCAGCTGACTTATACTGACAAACAGGTGGAACCACAGGGCTAGTGGTTATCAAACTAATGCCAGTCTGCCTGGGCTGGAGTCCTGGTACAGTCACTTGTTAGCTGCATGATTTAGGACAAGTTACTTAACATTTTGGTGCCTCAATTTCCTTATGTACATGTAAAGGAAAATATCAGTGGTACTTATTTCTTAAAATTATTTTCAGGACTTTTTTTTGTGTGTGTTCTGGGGATTGAACTCAGGGCTTTGTGCTTACAAGGCAGACACTCTAACCACTGAGCTAGATCTCCAGCCACGATTTCTTTTTGTAATACATATCAAGTGTCTGGAAGACAGACACACAGAAAAGCTTTGTGTTGTAGACACAAAATAGATAATTGAAATTTGCCATGTGGCACCATGTTAGCCCTTTAACACCAGTTAGAAATATGAAATTTAGTCTTTTAGCCTCCTGTCTTTTTTATTTAATTTATGGACTATGTATAGTTTGAAAAGAAGGGAGATCTTTTTCAAATAGGAAGGGGAATAAAAGATGGAGAAAGGGGTACAGAGGGAGGAAAGGGGATGAAAAAAGGTACAAGAAAAGAACTAAGATGTGTTATGTGCATGTACCAACTCCCCACAATGAAATCCTAGTATTGCAAACATACTAGTAAAAGATTTTAGAACAGTAATTTACATAAAACAAAAATGTGCTATATGTACCTTATTAAGAAATTTAAAGTACAAAACTTATTTTACTCAAATAACGTTGTACACATCTGTGTTGGCAATGTTAGCAATGAATGACATGTGCCAAATACAGTCATTAAATGTTTAAATTATAGCATTTACTATTCTGCATTACAAATAAGAAAACAGGCTCATAGGGAAACTTACTACAGTGCTCCAGCTGATAAGAAACAAAGACAATCAGAACTAAAACTCAAGTTTCCTCACTCTGCCCTCTTTCTCTCTCTTACAGTAAAGCTCTTTAGAAGTCGAGAATCAAATTCTCCAGTCGAGCTCTGGAGAATCGAGACTCAAATACCACTATTTCTAATCCGTACATATTTCTATGCTTATGTCACTAAAATTGGGAAAGTCTGCCTGAATCAATATTATTTAGAACAAAGCCTTAGTTTTCTGAGGAAAATATAACACAGAAAGCATAGAAAATGTTCAGATAACTCATTCCATTGCTCTTATTCTGTTTGTATGATTTTTCTGTTTGTTTTCTGTTTTACTATTTTCACCTGCTAAAACAAGAAACTTGTCCATTGAGTTAAAAATAACTGATCAACTAGTAACATGTTGATATGGTTTAATTTTGAAATTATCTAAGGGGACCAGTTCAGGGCACAAGAGAAGAACCAGTGTTAACAATTTACTATTTTTTTTTTTTTTTTTTTTTTTTTTTTTTTTTTTTTTGGTGCCGGGGATCAAACTCGGGGCCTTGTGCTTGCAAGACAAGCACTCTAATCACTGAGCTGAATCCCCAGCCCAACAATTTACTTTTTTAGGCTCAAAGTTTCACCCAAATATAAGAGGACTGTCACTTGGTATATGAATTCAAAGCCAAATTTGTGTAGCACTGGAGGCTAATTTCCAATCTCTAGCCCCGTGCCTCCTGGTGAGGTTTCTCCTGGCCAAATGATGATACTTGGTGGCAAAGTACACAGTGCCATGCAGCAGAAGGAAGATGTATTCTCCATTCTCTGCTTAGAGGCAATGTCCCTTGGCCCTTATTCCTTTCTTGAACAGGATAGACTAATTACATACCATATAAATTGCCAGAGTTTTAAACATTCAAGAGTTAAAAATAAAGCCCTTCCAGTTGTGATTCTAGTCTAAATATCTTCAATACAATTTGTCAACAGATAGTTTTCCTCTGTAGGTTGAAAGAAAAAAAAAAAAAGAAAGAAACAAAATCACTGTAGGTTTCTTTTGGTTCCACAATAAAATGTCTCAAAGGGTTGAAATTCAAGGTCGCGCCGCAATTGCCACATAACTTTTATGGATGGCAAACATCCCTGTCAGAAATAAATTATGATGCTCAGCTAGGAAATGGAAAAAGTGTAAGAATTTCTGAAAATAATGATTATATTTCTCCACTGACACACAGCCATCTCTACAGACACGTGGACAGCCAGCATTAGGAAGGCCTGGAGCTGCCGGCTGGGACACTGCAGGTCTTCCGTCCTGTAGGGCAGGGCAAGAGAGGAGAATTCAACTTCACAACACTCTTAGTTCATCTTGCCTACTCTCTCTCATTGTCATTTTCTCTCATGCTACCTCTGTCTTATACTTTT
Organism: Hystrix cristata; assembly: GCA_004026905.1. Taxonomy (NCBI): domain Eukaryota; kingdom Metazoa; phylum Chordata; class Mammalia; order Rodentia; family Hystricidae; genus Hystrix; species Hystrix cristata. The sequence goes on along the minus strand of PVJO010017738.1, from coordinate 1,286 downwards.
CTTAGCAATAAAAATACTGTAGCATTATTGCCCTTTCTTATTTCTTCGTGTAGAAATTAGAGCATATTTCTCGATACTTAAATATTTGGCCTTGAACATGTTCTCTTCTGTGAAAACCAGGGTATTTTTTTGTGATGTTCAATAAATGATATATATGAGGAGAATCTTCCTTTTTTTTTCACTCAAGTATAATAATGTCCATTAAAGCACACTGACAATATTTTAAAAACAGTCAATTGCTACCTGTGGGTTCTACATTCTCACAACCAACCTTGGATCGAAAATATTTGGAAGAAAATTGTGTTGGTATGGAATGGAACATGCTCAGACATTCTTGGTAATTATTCTCTTCATACAGTATGACACCTATTTACATAGGATTTACATTATTTTAGCAATAATAATCTAGAGATGACTTAAAATACACAGGAGGATTTACATTGTATGCAAATATTCTGCCAATCTGTATAATCTACTTGAGCATCTGTGGATTTGGATATCTGTGGTATGCCGGTGCCTTAGTATTGATAGAGGACTACACTGGAAATGGATGCACTTTTCTTTGTTATGTTTTGAAATAGAACATGTTTTTCGCTCATAACTCTTGCTTAATTGAGTCTGTATATTCTCTTTACTGTATCTATCAGTAGGACAAAGATATAATTAAAATAAAGAAAGCTGGCTGTGGTATTTGATAAGGAAAACTACCTTCATTGGGGGTAATTTTCATTACAAAGACATTAAGAATTGGTTTACTAAAGCCTAAAAATTATACTACAGGGTTGAGGATTTAGCTCAGTGCTAGAGCTCTTTCATAACCTGCACAAGGCCCCAAATTTGATCCTCATCACCCACCACCCAAAAAACATTATACTACAAAAGGAGACTTAGTGCTACACAATACAGGCAGCATGGAATATAGCTGCGAGATCCTCATTTTGTCTGCATCTCTGTGTTGTTTTTGTTCTATATGTATTTTCAACCAGTATTACAGATTTGTTCTTCTGAAGTCATTCTGGGGATATGAGAGACTGTGAGTCTCTGTTGCTGTGTGTGATAATAGATTTTGATACTGTAAAATTGATGGACAATTTATTTAGTTATCTTATTGGCTATTTGCACATAAATTTTAAAGTAATTCAAAGTGTTATGGATTGTATCTTATAATATGGTCTTTCTAGATGTTAGCAACCAGTAATAATAGATATATTCTATGTGATGCTCTTACATTCACTAATAGGCAAGTGCTTTTTTTTAAATTCCCAATTTAGTTCTTGTCTGATTTT